>CAUYPO010008949.1:0-26987 GCA_963574435.1 Cheirogaleus major
CTCACAGCAACCTCAAACTCCTGGACTCAGGCGATCCTTCTGCCTCAGCCTCCCGAGTAGCTGGACTACAGGCATGCGCCACCATGCCCGGCTAATTTTTTCTATATTTTAGTTGGCCAATTAATTTCTTTCTATTTTTTAGTAGAGATGGGGTCTCACTCTTGCTCAGGCTGGTTTCAAACTCCTGAGCTCAAACGATCCTCCCACCTCGGCCTCCCAGAGTGCTAGGATTACAGACGTGAGCCACCGTGCCCGGCCTATTATTTTATTTTATTTTTACAAAAAGCAAGTGAGCTGGCGGTGGACTTTTAGTTTGCCAGTTTGCCCATTGCCACTGTGATCCGTCCAGGGAATGGGGAACCCAGTTGCCAACAGAGGCCAAACAAATACCTTAAATCATTGACACAGGCTGAGTGTCCTGAGAACCACTGCCTTATTCCAGAGCCTTCTTCCAGCTCCAGCCAAATATTGCTAGATCTTTCCAAGATGCCAGAAATCGAGATTTTTGTGATAAATATCTTGATTTTTTTAAATACAATACTGGGAACACATTTTAAATTTTAATTTGTAAGCCAAACTAATCCCACAGTTAGGCTAGCTACATTCAGCTTGTGGGTAGCCAGGTTGAAATGGCTGATGCACTCAACTTCCTAAATATGCCTTTCTGTACCTATTGCAGTATAATATTTAGTATATGAGTGTAAGTGGCTCCCCCAGTAAATTTGTGACCTTTGGAGTGACTCTATATCCCTCCCAGGGACTATTCCTGAACTCTGAACATAATAGATATTCAACATTTTTTAAAGTCTTGAAAACCCACCAGAACTGAAAATACGGTAGTACGCCAGCTGACAATCTGCAGAGAAGCAAGGTACTAGATGGCAAGATGCTATGATATACTCTGTTGACTCTTCCATCCCCAAGATTATCAGGAACCTATTTTTTTTTTTTTTTTTTTTTAGAGACAGAATCTTGCTCTGTTGCCCAGGCTGGAGTACAGTGGCTATCAGGAATCTTTTTGCTCCTAAATCTGTGGGATGCTTTACAGTGCTAGCCTTACCTGATCATTTTGTAGCCATTTGATAATGTTGAACATTACCTTAACTTTGAAACTCTCTTGTACCTTGAATTTCACACATGCCTCTCCACCCCCCTGTTCCTCTTCATTTGCCTGTGTATGGGGGTGGGGGAGCATTAACCCCTTCAACTTTTATTTTGGAAAATTTCAAACCTACAGAAAAGTTGCAACAAAATCATAGAGACAGGCATACACTTCATCTAGACTCACCAATTGTTAACATTTTACCTCATTCACTAGACAATTTTGTATTTATATATACATGCACGTATTTTTTTTTTTCCCAGAACAGTTTGGAAGTGTCACAAACTTCATGACACTTAAACCCACAGTACTTCAGCATATCTCCCCAAAACAGACCACTCCCCCCACAGAACCATATGCATGACCATATGTCACAGGTTTGGTTTCCAGGAAGCTAACTCTGAGATGAGCCTGGGGAAGGTTTATTTAGGTGTCCTCCTGGGATACCACCTGTGGAAGGGAAGGTGCGGACGCCGGGCTACCAATGGTGGCCTCGGCCAGTCCCATAGAGAGTGCTGAAGCTAGGGTGGCCCTTCCGAGTTGTCCTGAATTGGGACAAGAAGGCTGGACTTTTGCATTCCCGTGTCGACAGGTCACTGCATGAGGGCTGCCCAGGAAAGGGTGGGTGATCTTAGGCAGTGGTGCTCTCTGCAGCTGAGTCAGTTCAATTCCAAGGACAGCGGATGTCCTTCAGTCCTGGGGGACTCTGAGCAGTGCATTTTAACAGTCACCACAGTTCACCCCTTTGCCCTCAGGGGAAAACGTTAGAAAGGAGACAAATCAAAGCCCCTACTGCTGCAGCTGCACCTCAGTAGATACTAGTTTCCCCCTCCACTATCCATTCTAGATTTCTCTCACTTCTGGTCTCAATGGCTTGCCTGGTGGCATGAACCAGGCCTTCATGCACAGGAGGTCTGAGCCTCTGGTTTCTATACCCTTTTCAGACTGTGGCTGCTGAACTTGTCCTTATACCATCAGAATTGGGCAAGAAAGTACTAACAAGCACCCAGACAGACCATGTGGGAGCCAAACTCTCCTCCCACTTTATGATAGCAGCCCCTCACCCAACCTCCTCCTGAAGACCATAGTCAAGTCATTTCTGCTGGGATGGTGACTCCTTCCTCTGCTGCTGTCTCTTGGTGGAAGTGCCCAGGTAGCAACTGTAGCTAATGTTTCAGTGGGACTCCTGCCGTTTCCCCTAGTGAAAGCATTCCCCCTTTTGGAAATTCCCCCTTTGGGAAATTGGATCGATAAACCTAGGGAGTCCAGAGCAGCTGGGTAGGAGTGATGGTAAGTGGAGAAACCCCAGCCTCTACCCTGTGTCGTCTGCCTGTTGGGAACACAGCACCAGTAAAAAACGAAGTCATGGGCCAGGTGCGGTGCCTCAAGCCTGTAATCCTAGCACTCTGGGAGGCCGAGGCGGGTGGATCGCTCGAGGTCAGGAGTTCGAGACCAGCCTGAGCAAGAGTGAGACCCCCATCTCTACTAAAAATAGAAATTAATTGACCAACTAAAAGTATATATATATATACAAAAAATTAGCCGGGCATGGTGGCGCGTGCCTGTAGTCCCAGCTACTCGGGAGGCTGAGACAGTAGGATCGCTTGAGCCCAGGAGATTGAGGTTGCTGTGAGCTAGGCTGACGCCACGGCACTCACTCAACCCTGGACAACAAAGTGAGACTCTATCTCAAAAAAAAAAACAAAGTCATTAACTTAAAGTGTGGGTGGCACCCTGGGAGATCACAGCCCAACCTAAGGTACCGCCTGGGCTGGTGCGTTCCATCGCTCTTCCGCCAATGGCTTCTGAGTTGGAGCGGTGTATGGTACGACCAGTGGATTTCATGACCTTGTGTCCCTCACACACCCCCTTTATTGTAAAATGGGTCCCTTGGGCTGACTCAGCATGATAGGGGAGCCCAGTGGATCAAACACTACGAGCAGGAAAGGCAAATCCATACCCAAAATGCACATCTATTTCTCATCAGAATGAATTCTTACTCTCGCAATCACGTGGCTGACTGGCAGCTGCGGCTCGCTGCCACTGCCCAGCGTCGCGGGAGAGCACTGCACCACATATGGTTAGCACAGGAAAAGATCAAAACTCGAAGTGTGGTTTCGACCGAACGCATATTGCTTTCGTACCATCATAAAGCTGAAAAACCGTGAGTTGAAGCATCGTAAGTCAGGGACTGTCTGTATATGATGACAGAGGGTGGGAGAATTAACATAGCTCTAGGGCAAGACCAAAATATATACTGTTGTCTGTTCCAAGTGAATATAAACTATTTGCGATCCTTTCTGTTTGGGGTGGAAAAGTCTGCTTTCATCAACCAGTGGCCACATGTCTTGTGCCCGAGACGTTATGCGTCTCTTCTAGCAAAGACGCCACGTTTGAGACACAGCAGCTGCAACTGCAGTAATTCACTCTCACCCTGGAAGGGTTGCCTTCCAGTTGCCTCTCGGATTTGCAGGAACCAGACTGTCAAATGAAATGAAATACAGTGGGGCCACTGAGTAGGTCCATAAATGCCAAAGACCAGTGTGAGCCACGCCTGGGCCTAGACTCCAGGTATCCCTTGGTCTCAGGTGCCCCCAGTCTAACAAGGGGCCCCGGATGACGCTGCATGTCCTGGTTCCACTCTCAGCTCAGCCCCTGTGTTCAGCAGTCCTCAAAATGCGTGGGTATTCCCTTTCCCCAGTGGACGGTTACCTGACTCAATGGCCATCGGCTCTTTTGTGGAAGGAGCGCGGGGAATTCTTACCTTATCCATTTGGTGTTGCAGCGTCCTTCCTCCTGAAGACTCAGTCTGTCCTTCCGTTGATAAAAGTTTCAGTCCGAAAACTGGCTCAGACCCCGAAACTGGGCAAGGTATCATGACTGGTTATTGGGGCCACCTGTTACCCATCCTTGCAGTATTTTGATGGAACACATTGAGTAGCCCACTTGTTGGCTACCCATCGATCTCACCCAGGGGTTCATCATTCTGTGAACAAGCGCCGTAACTCACCAGGTGAGCCCACCGTCTCTGTTGTTTCTTGCCCCTGATAATTGCATTCACCAGGTTTCTGACCATAAGCAGTTAAGCACTGCCACCTGGGTCTCTTATTTCAGGGTTCCATGATTTTCATATTTTTTGAATATCTTGTTCGATACATCTTACCAGCTTGTTTCCACTGTTAAACCACCCCACTTGTCCACTGGTGAAAGTTTTAGGACTTGCACATTCAGGAGCTGCTACCTTGTGCCAGGTAGCACCTGTGTGCTGCGTCCACCACCAGTGCCGAAGTCCTTACCACCAGCCAGGTGGGTGAGCCAGCTCCAAAATTCCATCTTTGTACCTGCTCCATCAGGCCCCCCCTAGTATAAACTGTCCCAAATTGGACTCCCAGGAGGCAGTCTCTGAGATGGAGATTAGCCTGCCCAGAGGCGCTTCTGGGCTTACCACCTGGGGAGGGGGAGAGGAGGAGGGCGGAGCAGGAAGCAGGAGCAGGAAGCAGTATTGTGGGAGGGAGACATTGAGCTGCATGCAGCTCACGCTCAAGGAAAGCCTCAGCCAACCCCAAGGAGAGCTTTAAAGCTGGGGGCTGTCCGGCCTCAGGCAGTGGATGCTGCAGGAGAGGGCCATGACCTTAGGCATGGTGATCTCCAGCTGAGGCAATTTCAAAGGGTGTCCACAACTGAGGGCTGTGTGTGCTTCTTGCATTCCCTGGAGGTCCCTCTGAGGGGACTCTGGATGGCACATCACACCTTCCACCAGACCCCAATACCACAATCACACTCAACACACTGATACAATAACTTCACCCAAAATAAAGTGCATATTAAGATTTTTTCCCCATTGTCCCCAAATGCCTTTTGTAGCTTTAAAAAATTTTAAATCCAGGATCAAATCAGGAATCATTCATTGCATTTAATTGTCATGTCTCTCTATTTAGTCTCTTTTAATTAGCTCAATCTCCCTGTGGTGTTGGTTGTTGTTTTTCTTTGATCTTTCAAGACATTAACTGCTTTCCTTAGGAGCAGTGAAGAGTCCACTGTCTGTAGATGGCTTAGTGGGGGGGGGGGCACAAGATCTATAGACAGAACTTTCTTCTTGAGAGCAGAGCTCCTGTTCATTCTGAGACTCTGGCTCTTATCGTTCTGTCTTGGAGGACGATGCAAGTACTGACGGCAACATGGCAAAGCTGAGTTCTGGGGTGCAGCTGGGCACCAGGGGGCCCCGACTTCAGCAAGGGCATCACGTTTTATTTGGTTGGTGCCAGCAGGAGCTCAGTGACTGCACAACTTTCAAGCTTAGAGAGTTTCCAATGATAATAATGAAGTTTCTGAAAGCTGCAAATATTCCATGTTAAAGCAGACAGAAAAATAAAAGTTCCCAAAGGGCAAATCGTAGACAACAGGGGTTGTGATGGTGGAAACACAATACTAGAATATTAACATTAATAGACCTAGCCCTTTAGTACTGTCTAGATGTTCTCAGAAAACATACAGCGGTTCAAGTTGTGTAATAATCCTTACTAGTGGAAAACATCGATCACTAACTGCACTGTGTTATGACACTTAGCTAAAGGAGAGGACGTAACTTGGGGGAAAATGTCAAACTTACTCTTCAAGACTCCATCCACCCTGTGCCTTTCCAGATCATCCTGCCTTTCTCCTCCTCGGTTCTCAAACTGTGTTTGAATCCTGACCTGAGACTTTGTTTATTCTGCTTCCTTGGCCTGAAACGCCTTCCCACCCCACCTGTTTGCTCCACTAGTTTAACTTCTAGTGTTGGTCGCTCTTCCTTGAGGACTCCATTTAGACCTCACCTCCTGCAGGCTGGATGGCCTTCCTTCTCCTCTCATCTCCCCCCAGATATAAGTTGGTTTCCCCCCATGTGTCCTCCCCGATTACAACACATCGCATTTGTCATAATTTGCTGTAAAGTCCTATAGGTGTTTTAATTATCACCGTATCTTCAGGGCGTAAGAGTGCCAACACCCAGAAGAGCATCACTAACGCTCTATTGAACTGGTAATCACTTTTACACAGATCACTTAACCACGTATATAGCACTTGTATTTTGTGAATATCAGCTCATTTAATCCTCCTAACAACCCTATGAGGGAAGCACTATTTTAATCTCCATTATGTTAGATGTTAGAACTGAAAGACATTACATAACTCACCCAAGGTCACAGCTGGTAAGGGCTGAGCTGACATTCCAACCAGACCACTGAGAGAGGAAAGGAGAAAGAGAGAGGTGGGGGGAGGGAGTGAGCAGGGAGATGGTGTGGCATCCCAAAGAAAAAGAAGGGAGATGCCAGGAGCTAGGTCAAGTGGCTTGCCGCTTTTATGGGGATGAAAAGAAAAATAGTTAACTGTTGTGAATTGCCATATCTGCTCTTTCTCTTCTTCTTAACTGCAAGTAAATAATGGAATCTACTGTGTGAAACTGCTGCATCCGTTCCCTTTGCTTTAGGGATAAAGTGACCTTGCCCAGAATCTACAAATTTTGGGCTGGGTTTGACGTCTGGAGATTGTCCCCCATGCTGTCATCCAGGAACTCCTCAGGAACTACACCAAGCTACAGAAACAGATGCTAAAAGGCAGTTTTAGTCAATAGGTCTAGCAAGTGTAAAAAGATTTACATTTCCTTTTGTCTGCTGGGCTCCTTTGAGATGTTCAGGGCTCTGCAGGGCGCCTGTTCTCTAGGTGGAGAGGAAGCAGAGCTGATTTATTTCACTCACAAGACCCATAGTCCTTTCACTAACCACTACTCTGTGCCCACGAAACTATCTTCCCTTATGTGGGGTTGTTGGTAAAGCAATTTAAGTCTTTGTTCACTTTTATTTCTCAAGACCCTATGCTGGGTCTGGAAGAAAGTAGTGCAAGAGAAATGCAACACTTCTAATAAAAATGCTACTTCCCTGCCTTGAATTTGGGTTTCCTTTGTAGATAACCAGATGGTATTTAAAAGTAGAGTAAAAAAACTGATAATGCATCTTTGTCTAACAACAGTTACACAAACTTCCCTAATTTGAAATTGCAACACAAATAAAAGGGTTGTCACTAATATGCAGAGGCCTCATATTTCAATGAGAAAAAGCTAAAAAAAAAAGTCAATTAAAAAATGGGCAATGAATAAGTGGGCAATTATATTTTCAGTCATCAGATCGTTACAGAATAAAGATAGACAAGGTTTTAGAGAATGGGGGAATCAGTCTCATACACCGTTGATCAAGTTTACAACCTTTTCGAGAACAATTTGGCAATGTCTATTAAATGTTAAAAAGTACAGTCATCGCTTCCATTTTTAATAACTTAGTCCACAGAGATACTCAGATGACTATGCAGAGACTTGCCTAAGGATGCTCATTCAGTACTTTTACAGTCATGAAAAACTAGAAAGCCTCTGTTTATCAATAGTTAGATATTTATGTATCAACACGGAATGTCCAAGTTTAAAACTGTATGCGTAATAGAACCCTTTCTTGTGAAACCCTTCTTCTGGGCTTCCACTTAAAGATGGCAAATTAAATGCACACATACACACTTTCACTCATCCCATACTCAACTAAAACATCAGCAAAAGGATTTTTTTTAAGGCAAAAATCACAAGGGTCAGGGGAGCTGAAGAGACAACAAGGGAATAACATAACTTTGGAGGCTGGATCTTTTCCCCTAGGTGGCACCCTTGGGTGACAGCCCTTCCCCAATCCTGCCAGAGGCCAGAGACAATGAAAGAGGGTTTCTGGACTGAGGCCACCAGGCACTGTAAGTGTGGATGGTGCATGTGCTGGCCTGTGGGCCAAGTTCCTGAATGCTGAGATCCCTAACAGAGCCCCTACTCCCACCTGACCTGGCCCCCAGGTGCTGGCTCTGAGGCCTGCCTCCAGGAACCAGTCTGGAAGACTCTTCTCTGAAGAATCTGATGAGACATCGAGGCCTACAGATACTGATATGGGTTCCCCCCCCGCCCCCACAAAATGACCCAACCAGATCACCCCTCAGTGAAGCTCATGGCTGAAGAGCCCCAATCCCGGGTGCAGAGCCTCTCATCAGCTCATCAGGCATCTGGGAAAACTCAGAACAGGAACTGGCAAACCAGGGCCAAGGAATAAGAGTAAATAAAATAGTTTTACATTTGTAATAATTACTAATAAAAAACTATTTTTTAAAAAGAATAGAGGAAAAAAAGGAACTCAACAGAAGAACTGGAAGATAAAGTTGTGTAAATCCCTCACAAAGTAGAAGAAAAAAATACAGGGATGAAAAATACAAAGAATAAGAAAATCTGAGGCCTATCCAGAAGGTTCAACATCCAAAAAACCCAGAAGTTCCAGAAAGAAAGAAGAGAGATAGCAGAAAGGAGATCATCAAGGAAACAATGAAAATGTCTCCAGACTGTTTTTCTGAGTTTAGAGTAAAAGGCCCTCAACATATAAAAATGGATTCAGGCTGGGCGCAGTGGCTCACAGCTATAAGCCCAGTGGTTTGGGAGGCCGAGGCAGGAGGATCGCTTGAGCCCAGGAGTTCAAGACTATCCTAGGCAACATGGCAAGACCCTGTACTCAACAAAAATAAAATAAACAACAAAAAGGATTCACAACAAGATAGTCATGAAATTTCAGAACAATGTGGACAAAAACAACATCACAATGGTTCCAAAATCAAAAGGCTTCAAGACTTTTCCAGAGTCAGACGGAGACCAGAAGACTATGAAGCAAATGCCTTCCAAAGTGTGAAGAAAACCCATTTTCAACCTAGAATCTGTAGGCAAACAAACTCTTACACGTGAGGATAGAATAGACATTTTAATACACACCAGTCTTATGCGGTTTACGCCCCATAACCTGGAGGATGTGTACCAACAGAATCAACAGGGGTGAACCTGCGATAGGAAACGGGACCCACCTTTGGGCAGAGAGAGGACTCGGCGCTGGGCACTAGAGGACTGCTTGTAGGACTGGGACATCCACGCTTGCGACAAATGGTTTACCGTGTCAAGACCCCCAATCCTCATCCTCTTCAGAACCTGGGGCATTACGCCAAAGCCAGCCTGACACAATTATTCTTACTCTGTTCACATTCCTGCTTTTCCTTCCATGTTGTCTGGGACACTCATTCACCCCCCCGCCCCCCAGGGTGTTCTGCTGTCCTGGAAACCGTAGGTGGGCCAAGCTTAGAAGCAAAACACGAAACAAAAGGACAAAAGCCCACATAGCGCCCAGTTGCTCGCCAACATTCCTGCAAGGTGTCTGGTACTTGGTTCACACTACACCTCTGCCTGATGCCTCAGCTGTGGTAAGCTGTTTCCCCAGAGTGGCTCATGTAAGATTCAGGAGTGTTAGCAAAGGCCCCCCCCACAAGGCTCTCATCAGTTTCTTTTCCCCTTCCTCTTTCTTACACGATGGCAATACTGATCTCTTTATAGGCTTGCACTTGCTAATCATTTTCTACATGAATCACTGTTCAATTTATTCTTATGAATATAGTTGGTAAAATATTTAAAAAATCATTTCTAAATACATATATTTATTTAATAGTTTTTAAAAGCCAAGAGTAACATACATCAAACTGTTAAGAATGTTTTATAGGCCGGGTGCGGTGGCTCACGCCTGTAATCCTAGCACTCTGGGAGGCCAAGGCGGTTGGATCATTTGAGCTCAGGAGTTCGAGACCAGCCTGAGCAAGAGCGAGAGCCCATCTCTACTAAAAATAGAAATAAATTAGCTGGACAACTAAAAATTAAAAAAAAAAAAAAAGAATGTTTTATATATTTTATATTTCTTTGGAATTTATATATTACTGTTGTAATTTAAAAACCCTGACATTTTGGCATAGCCAACTTCATGTGTGGAATCAGCTCTGGCAGCCTATCTTAGTAGTTTTCTAAATATCAGTATCGTACTTTCCTCAGTGCTCGGAAAGATGCTTTAAAAAAAACTTATAATAATGGAAGCACATGTGCCTGGCTTCTGGCTGGGCCTCTGCTTTCCAGTCAAAAAACTCCACAAATTATGGTAAATATATGCTTGGAACCTTGTATCCTATGCATGAGAAATAGCAAATGCCTCTTGTAGCACTTCTGTTCATTTTAGTGACTGTTCTTTAAGGCTGCAGAAGGGTGGAAGTCGGGGCTGAGGTAGCTTCCAGTCCCTTCCTTCCACCCTGGCCCCAGAGACAGCACTTCCTAAAATTGGTAGAGAATTATAAAATTGGAAGAAACTCTTCAATGATCTTCTACTAAAAATTTTTAATAGTAGCATGTTAATATTTTAAAATATTTTAGCATAATCTCAATTTGAAAATGTTTAACTATTCTTATATCATAAGACAATGATTTTCTTATTTTAAGTTGTTTATTGTAAGATAATTTACAAATATCTTGCTGTCTTCAGTAATTCAAACAGTGGAGCAACAACTTCTTCTGACAAAACAGCAGTAAGTTAAAAACAAATCAGCTGGCTGAATTTTCCTTCTTTACCTGAAAAACAAAGTACAGAACAAGTAAAAATCAAACAATATGTTTTGGGGGAAAAAAACGATGTCAAGAGATAATACATATTTAAGTGGGGTATAAACTGAATTTACATAATAAAATGTTACTCTATTCCAGTGATTCTCAAATTTTGATCCGGGGAACCTTTCATGGGGCTCATGAGGGCAAAACTATTTTCATAATGATGTTATTTGCCTGTTTTATTCTCAAGAGTACACAGTGGAATTCTGCAGAGGCTACCTGATGCATGACATCACAAAAAAATTAATACAGAAATAGGTAAGAATCTAGCTGTTTTCTGTTAAATCAGACATGAAGGGGTTCAGAGACCACCAAGTTTGAGAACCACCACTCTTCAACAACCTATCTTAAAATAATGCTAATTGTCTATCCTTAAAGTTTATTTTCTTATATCTACATTTTCTATGACCAACACATTTAGTAAATTAAAAAAATAAAAGCCCAGACACTCCCACAAGTTGGCCACTTCTGAAAATCGGCCCCTGCCAATCTAGATCGTAGAGAAGTAGTCTCACCATTGCTAAATTAGCTTCAATTATATCTAGCTAGGTTTCTTTTCTGAAGAGATATGGGGAAGAATGTGTGAACTTTACCTCTTATCTGAGGATGGAACTTGATTTTCATTAATCCCTGGTTATTATATTAGAAGAAAAAGACAAACACAAAACAAGCAGGTCAAGAAGCAATCCATGCTAGTTAATCACATGTAATTTGCAATTTAAAAAGTCCATTTCTTTACTTGCCACCTTGAGCATATCATGTAAATACCAAAATATTCCTTTAGAACAGATTCAGTGATTATTATAAAAAGTTACAGATATCAATCTGGTTAGAAGCAATAAAAACATGTTCATGCAAATAGAGAAAACTATGAACATATTTAAGTTACTGTTTTTTCTATAAATAGCATACAATATATTTAAAATTTTTAGGCTGGCAACTAATACTTGATACTTCAAATATTATGGTTTATTCACAGGCATAATTTTATTACTAAATAGCCAAATATGTTTATATTAAAATCTTGAACCATAATAACTGATAGCACATGCAAGTCCATTCACATAAGCAATCCAACCTCGGCACTGCACGGTTAACTTTTCATATAAAGATTTATATTACTCTTCTAGAAAGTAAAAATGTAATAGTCACTTTCCAATTACCTGGATTGTTTTCTCTAAATTCTCAGTTTTATGTCCCAGTCCCCTTTTCCTCATTTCCCATGACTTTGCTACTTTTAAGTCGGGTTTCCCACATTCCTAATCAAGAAGGCCTGGTCCTTAATTCTGCAGATGTATCCTTCACACTCATACCTAACATTCCAAGAGCAAGAAGAACCTTGGGCTCTCTGGATCTCACACAGCCCTGGAGCCTGCAGAACACAGTTCTTCCTCCAGGACTTTTGACACTCACACAACATCCAAGAAGAAATCAGCGTAGCATTTGCGGGCATATGGCAAGGAGGAGGTTATGTACCAGGCAATGGGACACTGAAGGGAAGGAGACACGGTCCCATCCTGGCCTCTAGGAGCACACAAATAAAAAGGCAATTCCTGATGCAATGTTGTAAGAGCTAAGACAAAGGGAAGCACGGGACTCCAAAGGAGGATAACTCAGACTGTGAAGGAGCATCTTCTGGAAGAAAGGATTCCCCAGCTCAGGAAGGATAAACTGGAGGCAGGCAGATGAAGAACTGGGAGCAAGGGGACATAAAGAATGGCATTTCAGACAAAAGCACACAGCTGAAAGGTGATGTGCTTTTTGGAGGTGAGAAAGAGCATGGCATATCTGTAGATATGCAGAAGTAGACCAAGGTGGCCAAAGCTTTGGGGGGGGTCACACACTGTCTCTCTTTTTAAGAGATGGGATCTCACTCTGTTGCCCAGACACTCTTTTTAATAACCCTTTAAAAATGTAAAAACCATTCTTAGCTCAGGGCCTCAGTCTGGCAACCCCTGTTCTGCTTTAATTTCTTATTTGATGCTGTCTTTCCTGTTAAGATTGTTAGCTCTTTGAGGGCAAATACTGTTACCACTGCATCTTCAATGTCTAACACAGGCTCTGGCACTTAAGAGGTACTCAAAAAAATATTTTAGTTCAGAAGAGAAATGACAAGGATCTGCATTAAAGGGGTATAAAGAAGGAGAAAGATTCAAGAAAGATTTGGAAGCTAAAACTTGGAAACCAATTAGTAGGAGATTAAGAAAGAACTTAAAGATAACATATCTTATCTTTCATCATAATTACCTACATGTTTCTTATCCTGTTAGAATATAAATGCCTTGAAAGAAGATCACATCTTTAACACCATGCCTAGTACTGTATTTTGTATAGAGTGGGTATTCACTTTGATTTTTTGAATAAAATTCCCATTATCTTTCTTAACCTATGTTTCACAAACATTAAAATTTCTCAATAACCAAGAAATTTTCTTAAGGAAAGGAGTATACAGTTGGCCCTCCATATCTGCAGATTCAACCAACAGCAGATGGAAAATATTTGAGAAAAAAGACAAAACAATAAAAAATAATAAAACGACAAAAATACAAATAAAAAACCAATACGGTACAGCTATGTACATCAATGGTTTATAGATTTATGTAAAACCAAATCCAAAACCAGTCCCCTGACTAAAAAAGCCTTATAATTCTTTAGATTCCAAAGACAGATTTTATAAATGATACTGAATTATCCACATCCTTGTTTGCAATGCTTTAGGAAAGTGAAAGCTGGCAACATATCTATCTCTAAATAGAAGAAACTAAGCCTGACTGTTTCAGCTAAAACATCAAAATAAACCAAAGAGATCCCGTTTTTGTCCAATCTTTATATCCTTAAGAGTAAAGATATAAGATTCGGCAATGAATCATTTCAACTTTAACAGACAAAACAGAACAGAAAACTTTCAAGCATCCAAAGGTTAAATGAGCAGACACAGGGAGACGAGAAAAAAACTCTGTGAAGGCAACAATCTGGGATGACTTACAGAGCTGCAGCACCAGAGATAATCTCAATCAACTCTTTCGTGATGACGGCTTGGCGGGTGCGGTTGAATGTCAAAGTCAACTTATCAATCATATCAGCTATAAACAAAACAAAAAAGGTGAGACAACAAAATCTAAAACCAGAAAAGAATAGCTTATTAATTAATAATAACTTCTGTTGCTTAATTTAAAAATAAGAGATTGTTTCTTTTTGGGTGCCAAAGTTGGCCTCTCAAAAAATGTTATGAAGATATTGTTATGTCTTTGATAGGATACCTTTTCACAGTACTTGCAAACCCACTACCTATCAACAGAGACATACTTCCCTGTAGGCAGAGGATACTGTGGTAAGGTTTTGTTTTGTTTTGTTTTTTGAGACAGGGTCTCACTCTAACTTCCTGGGTTAGAGTGCAGTGGCAACATCATAGCTCACTGCAACCTCAAACTCCTGGGCTCAAGCGATCCTCCTACCTCCACCCCCTGAGTAACTGTAACTACAGGTACATGCCACCGCACCTGGCTAATTAAAAAAAAAAAAAATTTTTTTTTTATAGAAGTGGGGTTTTGCTATGTTGTTCAGGCTGGTTTTGAACTCCTTAGCTCAAGCAATCCTCCTGCCTTGGCCTCCCAAAGTGCTGGGATTACAGGCATGGGCCACTGCACCCAGCCTAAGGTAGTTTCTAGACAACAGGCTCCTCTCAGCAGAGAGGCACTGTGTGTGCACAAGAGTTCCTGCTAGCACCCTCTATACTGTGTACTTACAAGCGTTCTTGCTGGCGTTGTCCATGGCTGTCATCCTAGCACTCTGCTCACTGGTGGTAGACTCCTTCAAAGAGTAGTAGATGATGTTAGCCAGATTGTATTCTTGGTAATTCTGCAGCACATCAGAATCAATATCATCGTAGATACTCATACTCTCTGTCAAAACAAGTGATGAATTTCTTTGAAGTCATACAGAGGAAAGATTTACTCCATTGAAAACAGCTTTAATAGTACAAAACTCCTTTATAGTGACAGAAGTTATGTAAAATAAACTGAACGAATGGGTCCCAATAATTTCAGCTATTCCCACACTATGAATTATAGCTTATTTTCAGCAAAACATGTGTAACAAAGCATTTGATATTAAGCATCTACTGCAGATGCTTAAAAATTAAGAAGTCAACATTTAAAGTAATAGCACTAAATCTCCTGGTTACCAAGTCCTCTGGACAGCATCTAGCAGGTCCCTGTTACAAAGCCAGGAAGCACTAATGGTTTTTTTTGGAAAAAGAATTAAGAATTAAAACCAATATAGTATAATATAGGTTAAGTATCCCTCATCCAAAAGTTCAATCCAAAGTGCTCCAAAAATCCCAAATTTTTTGAGCACCGACATGACACCACAAGTGGAAATTTCACACCTGACCTCCAGTGATGGGTCACAGTCAAAACTTTCATGCCCAAAATTATTACAAATATTGTATAAAATTACCTTCAGGCCATGTGTATAAGGTGCATTTGAAACATAAAGGAATTTTATGTTTAGTCTTGGGTTCCATTCCCAAGATATCTCATTATAAATATGCAAAATATTCTGAAATCCAAAACACTTCTGGTCCCAAGCATTTCAGATGCGGGATACTCAACCTGCACAATAATTCCAATTTAGCCATTTGATTACTGGAGAAATCTGAATGTATCAATCTGGAAAATGAGAGGGAAAACCTTTCTAAGCAAATGAAAAGAGTGGGAGACTGAAGAGTAGAAGCTGATATGAATTTTAGGTTTTTTCCTTTCTTGTTACTTTATATTTAAAAAAATTTTTTTCTTAATTTTTATACCAACAAGAATGAGGTTGAAGAATTTTAGCTTTAATGTTGTAGATATTTAGCAGCACATTTCAAAATTCATTCATTAGGGTAAAGTGGTGAAATAGTACTTTCATTAAATTTAAAATGGTATTGGTCAAAACACCTATTTTATGTATCATTAAGAAAGAAGAAAACATAGCCTATTAAAAATGACATTCCATTGACTGGTGGAGGCATCCCAATGTCAGATATTAAAATATAAAAAAGTATATGCCACAAAATAGATGAAATATGGTATGTAGAAGGGGAAAAAGCCTTAGAAAAGTAAAATGAGTTCCAGAATATTATTTCTGGGATGCTTCACTAAGCAATGATGACTTTGTTCAAATAATAAAAGAACTCAGTGAGTCAACATAAATTAGTTGTGAACATTGTTCAAATTTCTATTCTAGAGCTTCTAGTTGCATTGTAGTTAGGTAGAATTCCCATACACAAACTGCAAAGCTGGTTTCCGGCTAGGCTCTCAATCCTTAAGGCCAGAAGATCTAATGATGAACCTCAATAAATATGGATTTGTTCAATTAATGAAGGAATGGAGTAAGAGTTGTCCAATAATGACTGAATTAAGGTATCATGGAAGTCACTAATTGATGGTGCTTCTTGGAAATAGCCCCCAATAATTTTGCTACAGTTATAACAGGATGTCCTGACAAACACCATTTTCCTTAGTGTACAAAAATCTGTCCATTCTACATGTGAAAATACTTATCATATAAATACAACTTACCAGCACTTGCGATGGTATTAAGAGAGAAGATGGGTTTTTCTTCTGTCTTATAGGAGATGACAGACCTAGAAACGACAAAAACAAACGTAAATCTCAAAGTAATTTTTAAGCTGTCAAGTAGACATTCAGTTATTTCAAAATAGGAAAAGCATGAACATAAAAAAGCTTTGATGTGTAAATTTTTCTTGCCTGAACCGATTAAAGATGATAGAGCCTTCATCAAACTCATATCCAGAATTTAGTAACTCCAGGGCAATGGCGGACGCATCTCCAAAAGTAGGGGGCTTTCTTCCCACTTCTTTGAATGCCGCCAGAAACTGGTCGGAATGAGTCCTATGAGAAAATGAAGAGATCATATTTTTCATATGGAGGTTAAGAACAATCAAGCAAGAATTTTTTTATGTGCAATAGTTTAACAGAATACTTCTGCTGAAAGAACACAGGGAACAAAAAAAAAATACGTCACCATGGATGAAGTTTTTTTGGGCGTGTGGGTGGTTATTGGGGTTCCCTGAGTTAAGCTGTTCCATACATTAGGCTGTTCCTATGCCATTCCTGCAGCACTTGCAAAGAACTAAGGACTAAATATTAGGCCTTTCTTGTTTTATATTCTCTGTGCCTTTATTTCTCTCCTTCCAATCCTAATAAACTACTGTTTACTGCTAACATTTCCAGGCTGTAACTGCTCTGCAGATTCTATCTTTGTCTTAATGCCAATAGTTTCTAATATTCCCATCATATTCAATTTACGGTTTAGACGAAGGAGAAGCAAAAGACAAATAGAAAACAGGAGAAATATATATATACCAATATATTCTGGGAAAAATAACAATGAAACCAAAACCTCTCTGGAAGTATACCAAAAAAGGTACTCGAGAAAGACAATTTGCTTAAATAAACTATCCAAAAAATTTTTGATAATTTATCAAAATTTTTCACAGAACGTTTCTTAATGCTTGTATCTGTATGAACATGAACAATATAGGTTTAAATTACCTATAAAGTATGCCCCTGATTTTATCGCCAATTCCAACAATCATAACTTCTTTCCCGGCCGCTGTGAGTGTAGCCACATCATTTTTCATCTGCTTAGCAACTGAGGAATGGATAGCACCACAAAGCCCTCTATCTGAAGACACACCAATAATGAGGTGCTTCTTCTTGTCTTCAGGCGCCTTAATATCAGCTTTTTCATACAGAGCTTATAAACAAACAAAAAAAGCAAGAATTTTTTAAATGCAATTTATACTAAATATGGCAATAATCCCCAATTTACAAAAGAGCTGGCTATTTTCAAAATTATATTTAAACTAGCACAATGAAAGTCTGTGTACTTACTCTGTTTACAACAAGGCTGGAAACCATAAAGGTTTAAATCCCTATGTAACAAAAGATCCTAAGAGTCAATTAATGGCCGATTAATCTTAAATACTGAACAAAAGAAATATCTAGTACAATGAAAGAACTTGTAAAGAGGCCAGAATTACAGAGGTACCTACTTACCTAGATATCAGACTTCTAAAGAACGCAAACCTCCAGTATACAACCAAAAAAGTAGGAAGCAAGTATTTACTAAGAAGCTCATATACTGTGCGTATCAAATTCTTAGAAAAACTTTTAATGTTAAAATAATGGATGCCGCTTTATTTTTAGCATTATTTTACCAAGTTCACTTTGTTGGTCTGGTCTTCCAAGAAGCAGAGGCTAAGTGCAGAGTAAATGGGAGGAAAGGTACATGGATTTTACTAATGTGAAATGCCCGTGAGAACTGAAAGGAAGTTGGAAGAGGCTGAGAGGCCCATCACGGTCCCACAGTCTGACTCATGGGAAGGAGAGCAAGAAAGGTTTAGGGGCAGCCGCTAGACCACTGTGCAGTTCAGCAAGGCTGTCAGCCGGCCTTAGTCTCCTGCTCATGCTCGGTCACTAGCTAGGAGGAGCCCCTGGGAAGCGTGGCCTAGTCAAATGCAGGGTGGGTTTCAGCAACTGGGGCCAGAGAGCTGGGGCTCCCTGTAGGTGCGAGACACACATTCTCACCACCACCACATTTACCCACTATTCCAACCATGTCCTTTTACAGTAGAGGGCAGTGATTCTCAAATTTGAATACCTGAGAATCCCCCACAAAAAGCAGACAGAAGTAAATACTCAACTCCAAAGTTCAGGGTAGTGGGGAGAACACTTCTCTTAAGTTCTTTTATGTTTTATATTGTTCAGCACAAAATGTCTACTTTAAATTTTTATTTATTTATTTATTTTTGAGACCAGGTCTGGCTCTGTCACCCAGGCTGGAGTGTAATCATAGCTCACTGTAACCTCAAATTTCTAGGCTCAAACAATCCTCCTACGTCAGCCTCCCGGGTAGCTAGGACTACAGGTGCACACTACCATGTCTGGCTAACCAATGTTTACTGAGCCACCAACCACATTCTTTGTATTGTGCGAGGCAGAGAACATGACTCATGAGAGCAAACAGTTTGAGGCTGGTAAGGATGGCTAAAACCAAACCCATCAACTCTGCTTTGTACCAAAATACGGAATTTTTAAAGCAAGGAACTATTTCAACTGAGGCCTAGTGCACTATTATTTTCTTACATAAAATTGTCTTCAGCAGTATATATGTATGTTTAGTCTTAGCTACCCGGGAGGATTGCTTAAGCCTAAGAATTTGAGACCAGCCTGGGCAACACGGTAAGACACCGTCTCAAAATAAAACAACAAAAAAAAAGAAAGATATGAAAGAGCACAAGAAAATTATTGCACGAGGTAATTCTACATCTAATATTAATATATATATTATCTTCAGTTTGGAAATAAGCAAATTTTGCTAAGTTGATATTCAAACATTCCACTTATGTATTCTGTTGGTGAGATCCATCTTCCTTCAGCCCACATTCACTTGTTTATTGAGCACCTACAGTGAGTCAGCTGGCACTGTTCTAGGTGCCTGGCATACAGGAATGAAGCCAATATTCTAGGAGGGGAGTCAGATAATAAAACAAGCCAACAAGGACACAATGTGTCATGTAATGACGTATGTGAGAAAAAATAAAGGCGCAAGCACATGAAGTAATGAAAGCAGATGCTACCTGGGACGAGGTGGCTTGAGCAAGCCTCTCAAAGAAGTGGCATTTGGGTGGAAACCTGAATGAGGTGAGGGGCAGGGGTTTGCAGACGGAACCCCCAGCAGCAGTGCGGGCAGGGGAGGTGTGGCAGGTAGAGGCCAGAGACGAAGCGGCAGCGACCTGACTACTGTGGAAATACCCCTTTGGGAGGATATGAGCCCCAAACTGAAAACCTGGATGGACTTGAGATTATTGAGTGGTAGATAAATGGGCATTCACTGTATGATTTTCCCATAATACTAAGTTAAAATTCTCTTAGGTGGCCTTAATTCAAGATAAGATAGCGGATAATGGGAGAGTTAAGATAGAGAACAGAATTAAAGGTTAAAATGGGAACTTTCCACCGCTTCGCATTTTGCTTATTTCCAGACAAATTTATAATCAAAGTAGTATAGAAGCATCTAAAAACAAAACATAAATTCCTTTTTTAACTACCATGTCACTTCTCCATTAAGAAGACCAATCAGGGACGGATTCTGTAATATTGTGAAGGAAAAATGTCTTCATGCTTTTGAAAGGATTAAGAATAGTTATTCAGTAAGATATCTTAAAAATGAAGGTTTTTCAGCTGTATTCCTGCTTCCACATCATTGATATTCTCAAAACACCATCAGAGTCACACCCATGGCCACTCAGTCTAACTCTCCACTGCAGGGCGCCACCTCCTCCCACCCACCCCGACCTGCAGTCCTAAAATAGCACACCGTAAGGTCACAGGACGAAATCAAGCACTTTGTGACTAATGCACTGCTTCCGAGTTCTTTTGGTGGTATATTTGACAATCGGGGACAAATTTCAGAATATTTTGAAAGCCAACACTGTCACGTATGGTGGTCAACAAATACACTGGCTTTGATGCCAAACCACGCTTCGGTTTTCCTCACCTGCGAAGCAGAGACTCCCAACAGTTCCTATCTGCACAGGGTTGCTGTGAGTACATGTCAAGCGCATGTATGTGAAAAATGACTACATGTAAGGTACCAGAATAGGCCTGGCATCACCACCATAAGCACTAAATGAAAGTCATCAGGAATCTTCTTTAGGTTCAATACTTCTTTGTAATTTGTGAATTACTCTTCTCTTACCCAAAGATCCTATTCCATACACTCGAGCTGGTTTCAGATCCCTCTCGGCTCGGGCATATTTTGCTGCTGCTACCATTTTCATAGACTTGGTAATTTTCTGGATGTTTTTGATGGACTTCAGTCGCCTGGTAACTGAAAAATAAGAAGTGCTGTGTTAAGACAAAGGAATTATAATTTCACTGTGAATTTACTGAAATATTTTTCTAAAGTGCAAGGTAGGATTGGTCTAGCACTTAGACCAACAATAAACAGCATGATAATAAACCAGTCTTTTTTTTTTTTTTTTGAGACAGGGTCTTACTGTGTTGCCCTGGCTAGAGGACAGTGACATCATCACAGCTCACTGGAACCTCAAATTCCTGGGCTCAAGCCATCCTCTTGCCCCAGCCTCCCAAGTAGCTGGGACGATAGGTGCATGTCACCACACCCAGCTAATTTTTTTGTAGAGACAGGGTCTCGCTCTTGTTCCAGCTGTAAACCAGTCTTAATGTTAAAACTAGTACTGATAACAGAAGGGCAAGGCCACGGGTGCGGTGGCTTACATCTGCAATCCCAGCACTTTGGGAGGCAAAGGCGGAAGGACACTTGAGCTCAGAGTTCAAGACCAGCCTGAACAATAGTGAGACTCCGTCTCTACGAAAAATAGAAGAAAAAAAACCCCAAAACACCAAAAACACAAAATAACTAGCTGGGCATGGTGGCATGCATCTGTAGTCCCAGCTACTAGCAAGGCTGAGGCAGAAAGATCACTTGAGCCCAAGAATTCAGAGGTTGCAGTGAGCTATGATGATGCCACTGTATAGCCAGGTTGACAGAGTGAGACTCTGCCTCTAAAAAAAAGAAAAAGAAAAGAAAAGAAGGATAAGACTAGCTGTTTCTTACAACAAGCAATGGCAATGTAAGAGAACAGTATATTATACATTGAAAACATTAAATGTATTGAAAATGGCCTTAACCACATATCCCATAACGTTATTTTTATATACATATACACAAACAATATAATTTTTTTCTGTTAGGTTATTAAGCATGGAATGTCCAATTTCCTTAAGTACTATGTTTGACAGTTGCTATCTCTGACATTTCACTTTGATGCATTTTTTTTTATTGTGAAGGTACATCTCCTTTTTTCAAATGCTTATTTTGGCCTGTGATTATCTTTCTTTTTTTTTAGAGCAATTTTTGTGAAACCATGGATAAGTGAAAAATTAATGTTATTTTTGAATATGAGTTCCATCGTGGAACCAATGCAGCACAGACAGCTTGAAACATCATCGAAGTGTTTGGAAAGGATATGACTAATGAATGCACAGTATGTCAATGGTTTGAGAAGCTCTGTTCTGGTGATTTTAATTTTGAAAATGAGCCACGTGGGCAACCTAAGACCAACGTGCATAATGATGAGCTGAAAGCTGTGGCTGAAGCGAATCCATCTCAACCTACATGTGAATTAGCAGCAAGGTTTGACGTTACTATTCCAACAACACTGGGCCATGTGAAATAAATCTGCAAGGTAAAGAAGCTGGATAGATGGGTACTGCATGAATTAAACGAGCGTCAGAAGAGAAATTGTCTTGAAGCTTGCATTGTTTTGCTGTCACGACATAAAGGTGAGCAATTTCTATACCATATCGTTACGTGTGATGACAAATGGATTCTTTCTGACAACTGCAAGAGTTTGGCACAATGGTTGGATAAAGATGAAGTGCCAAAATGCAGCCTATAACCGAATATTCGTTAAAAAAAAGCTAATGGTGTCTGGTGGTCTAGTGCTTGTATTATCTGCTACAGCTTCATGAAGGCTGGTCAGTCTATGACGGCGGGTGACTACTGCAACCAACTGGATGAAACGAGGAGGATGTTTGTGATGAAGTAGCCGAGACTGGTCAACAGAGACAGGTCAGTCCTCTCGCGATACCACATGTCACAAAAAACAACGCCGCTCAAGCTACAGAAGCTGGACTTGGAAACTCTATCATCCACCGTATTCACCAGAGCTTGCACCAACTGACTACCACTTCTTCCAGGGAAAAATATTTAACTGTCAACAAGTTGTAGAAAACGCCTTTGGCGATTTCATCGCCACTTGCTCTCCAGGCTTCTTCTCTGCTGGCAGAAGCAAGCTACCGTTAGGATGGCAAAACTGTGTTGGTAGTTTAGGAACATAACTTTGATTAACTGTACTGCTTCTTGTTTGAGATATAATAAACTTCTAATTCGAAATCAGACATTTCATATTTAATGACCTAATAGTTATAGCATTATCATTCTACAGACAACAGAATCAGAACACAACTTTCTCGTGTGCCACCTCCTATATACTGGCCTTTTCCAAAACAAGTTCAATGTCACACATACAACATAGATACATTCTGTCAGATTCGACCAAATATATATATATACACACACACACACACACACATATATATAGTGAGCCAAAGTAGTATATTTTTAAGTATTTATTTGGCAAAATTTAGTTTTTCTTAATTCACATATTGAAACAAATAACATACTTACTATCTTTCAGAGTTGCCATATTTCGAACTTGGACCCTGAGAATAAAGGTTTCAAGAACATAACGTAAGAAAAAAAACTTTCAGAGTTAACGTATTTATTTAAACAATGCCCCATAAAGAAACAGTCTATCAAATACAGGACTCTGAATGTATAGGAACAGACTCATCTATATATTTAAATTCCTTAATACTAATACCAAACCCTGTATGCATATCAAAGGTGTTTTATTTGGCCTCGCTCTAACATCTGCCTCACAGGAACCACAGTTGCATTCATAAATGCTCCATCTCCCCCTGTATCCACATCCTACCTGTATCCCTTCCGTAACAGCAAAGTCCTTCCCCTCCACTTCCCCAACTACAGTTCAAATCAAGGTCAGCCACCTCTAAAAAGCAACCTCTACATTAGTTCACAGCAACCTTTCCAAATAATAGAGTCAATGATACAGTCTAACGTGGCCACATGTGTGAAAGTACAGTTTATTTGAACTGATTCTTCACTTTTTTAATTCAACTCAATAAACATCTACTAAGCAGCTTCTATGTTTTCAGGCACTGGTGAATAGGACATGGTCTCTGACCACAAGGAGCATATTATCATCTCGTAATTAATGTGCTAATGCACAAAAGTCAAAATGATTAGACTTAAATGTTAGGGAAAGATGAATGAGAGAGTCCCTGCCCTAGCAGGGAGGACTTGTTAAAAAACATATTAAATTATCTTTTGGCCTTTGAATCCACACAAAGTACCTGTGTTGGCAGGCAAAGCTACTATGTGGGAGAATTGAAGAATCAGTAAATTTGTGCATAAAGGAGGGCCTACGGAGGGCATGCCCAGGAACAGAATCAGGTTAGTGTTTCAGCAGAGAATCTCAGATGGCAGCAACAAGCATAAGATGAGGCTGAATACTGATGAACACTGAAGACATGGAGACATGGGCTGCTGCAGCTTCCAGACAAGAAACAGCAAGAACCTGGATGGAGATGTTGGCAAAGCAACAAGAGACTAATTTGGGAGTAAATTTTTAGTGAAAAGGAAAACAATAAGAATGCTTTAAGGTTTCTAATTTAATGACCTCAGTGGATGGTGACTAATATCTCTTGTGAGCACAGATACAAAAATCCTCAACAATGCATAGGCAAATTGAATCCAACAATGTATTAATATTAAAAAGAATTATAGGCCTGTAATCCTAGTACTCTGGGAGGCAGAGGCGGGCAGATCGTTTGGGCTCAGGAGTTTGAGACCAGTCTGAGCAAGAGCGAGACCCCATCTCTACTAAAAATAGAAAGAAATTAATTAGCCAACTAAAAATATACAGAAAAAAAAATTAGCCAGGCATGGTGGCGCATGCCTGTAGTCCCAGCTACTCGGGAGGCTGAGGCAGGAGGATTGCTTAAGCCCAGGAGTTTGAGGTGGCTGTGAGCTAGGCTGACGCCACGGCACTCTAGCCCGGGCAACAGAGTGAGACTCTGTCTCAAAAAAAAAAAAAAAAAAGAAGAAGAATTATATACCATGACTAAGATTTATTTCCAGAAATGCAAAGCTAGTTCAATATTAATCTAATACACCTATTCATGATAAAGTCTCTCAGTAAACTAGGAATAGAGAAAAACTTCCTCAACTTGATAAAAAACGTACAAAAATCTGTGATTTAATGGTGAGAAACTGGCAGCTTTCCCGAGACTGGGAACAAGACAAGGACGTCCCCTCTTATCACTCTTCCTCTACAACACACTGGAAGTCCTAGCTAATGCAATTAAGACAACAAAAGGAGTAAGAGGCACATAGATTAGGAGGGAAGAAATGAAACTATTTTTGTTCATAGATGACATGATTATCTATGGAGACAATCCCAAAGAATAAAAATAAAAACAACCCTCCTAGAACCAATAAGCAATTGCAGCAAGTTACAGGATATAAAGTCAATGCATACGAAAGCTAACTGCTTTCCTATATACCAGCTATGAACAACTGGAACTTAAAGTTAAAAAAAATACATAGAATTATATGCTTAAAATAATACATTTTATGTTACATGTATTTTACAATTTTAACAAAGCACTAAAAAAAGAGTTGGGTATAAATACAAGATCTATACAAGGAAAACTATAAAACTAATGAAAGAAGTCAAAGATCTAAATAAATGAAGAGAGATTGTATATTCATGGGTAGGAAGACTCAATGTTGCTAATATGTCAATTCCTCCCAACTTGATCTATAGATTCAACACAATTCCAATCAAAATCTCAGTAAGTTACTTTGTGGATATCAATAAACTGATTTTAAAGTTTCTATGGAAAGGCAAAAGACCCAGAATAGCCAAACAATATTGAAAAAGAACAACAAAGTTGAGGACTGACACTACCTGACTTCAAGACCTACTAGAAAGTTATTGTAATAACCCATGAACAGACCCACACAATATAGTCAATTAAGCTTTGACAAAGGAGCAAGAACAATTCAATGAAGAAAGGATACCCTTTCTAATGAATGGTACCAGAAGAATTGAACACCCATATGCAAAAATATTAATCTAGACAATGACTTTACATTTTTTCACAAAAATTAACTCAAAATGGATCACAGATCTCAATGTAAAATGCAAAACTATAAAACTTCTACAAAATACCACAGGAGAAAATCTGGGTGCTTCAGGTGTGGCAACGAGTTTGTAGATACGATGCCAAAAGCATGACCCATGACAGAAAAAACTGATAAGTTGGACTTTATGGAAATTTAAAACTTCCGTTCTGTGGAAAACACTGTTAAGAGAAATGAAAAGACAAGCCATAGACAGGGAGAAAATGTTTTCAAAACACATTTCTCATAAAGGACTTGTATTTAAAGTGTACAACTCTTAAAATGCAACAATAATAACTCAAACAAAACATGGGCAAAAGATCTGGACACCTCACCAAAGAAGATGAACAGATGACAAGTAAGCATATAAAATGATGCTCAGTATCACGTCATTAGAGAACCCAAATTAAAACAATAAGGTACCACCACACACCTACAAGAATGGATGAAATCCAAAAAACTGACACCAAATGATGATGAGGATGTGGAACAAAAAGAACTCTCACTGACTGCTGGCAGGGATGCGAAATTGAAGACGGAAACCTTCAATTTCCAACTTCAGAAGATGTTTTGGCAGTTTCTTACAAAACTAAACATAGTCTTAACATATGACCCAGCAATCATGTTCCTAGGTATTTACTCAACTGAGCCGAAAACTCATGTCCATACAAAACCTACACACGAGTGTATGAAACAGCTCTACTTGCAACTGCCAAAAACTAGAAGCAACCAAGATGTCCTTCAATGTGAATAAACAGATAACCTAACTCTCGAACATCCATACAATGGAGTATTATTCAGCAAAGAAAAAAACAAATGAGCTATCAAGCTATGAAAAGACATGGAGAAACCTTAAGAACATTGCTAAGTGAAAGAAGGCACTTAGAAAAAGACTGTCTACTATATGATCCTAACTATAAGACAAGCCAGAAAAGACAAGACTATAGCAACAGTGAAGAAATCAGTGGTTGTTACGGTTTTGGGGAGAGTGGAGGAGAGCTTTTTGGGGCAGTGAAAGTATCCTGCATGATATTGTAATGGTGGATACATGTCCTTATGGATTTGTCAAAACCCATAGAACTGTGTAACAAAAAGAGTGAACCTTAATGAAACTATGGACTCCAGTAAATAGTAATGTACGAAGACCAGCACGGTAGCAGGTGCCTATAGTTCCAGCTACTTGGGAGGCTGAGGCAGGAGGATCGCTTGAGCCCAAGAGTTTGAGGCTGCAGCGAGCTATGATCCTGCTACCACACTCTAGCCTGACAGACCTCCTCTCTTAAAAAAAAAAAAAAAAAGTAGCAGTATGATTCATCAATTGTAGAATATATACTACTCTAATGCAAGATGTTAATAATAGGGAAAACTGTCCAGAGTGGCAAATGGGTATATATGGCACTCTCCATACTAAATGCCCAATTTTTCTATAAAAAGTAGTCTATTAAAAAATGCAAGTTATTAAATGATTCATGTTATATGTTCTCATTTTTGTGATATATGTTT
>CAUYPO010008951.1:0-65008 GCA_963574435.1 Cheirogaleus major
GGAATGCGGGCCTGAGGGTAATATCAGTAGGGCCTGGCGGGCCACTATGCTTATCCAGTCCATCCCCTGCCCTTTTCCTTTTTTTTTTTTTTTTTTTTTGGGTCTTTTTCAGAGGGTTCCTTTCCTTCAAAATAGTCACAAATTTCCAGTGCCCAGTGAACCTTTTGAATGGAAGAAGACAACTCAAAATATTCCTCAGCAGAACTTTGCATGTTTCAGTAATTGCAGCTTAAAGGGCTGCTTTCTCTAGAACATTACAACTATATGTGCCAAGTTCAGTTCAGAGCCTGCTTATTAGCTGTGTTACTATGAGAAAGTTAACCAACATATGAGACTGAATTATCTATAAAAATGAGAATGATCCTACCTCGGGGGGTTAATATTGGATGTAAAACGCTGTCACATGAATGGTGAGTAAGGGTAGTCAGAGCCACTTACTCGGTGAGCATTCTGAAGGCTCCTGGGGGCCCAGCAGATTCAGGCAGCAGTCACAGAAGGACCACTTTAAATAATACAACAATGTTTTATTTTAAAATGATCAAGTGGGCCTTCTTCGTGAGAGTGGCCTTATTTTCGTGACTCACAGAATGGATGTTTCATCTTATAACTACTCTTAGATAAGCCAGACTTCCCTTTTGTTTGTCATAGTGGTCTTTGATGTTTTAATCACAACAGGTACAGTAATATTGTATTGTCATAGGTTAAAGAGAGTGATCCAGTACTGAGGGCCAAATAGTGTCAGCTTTGCACCAGACCATGTCTGAATTATTACCAAAAAGCAATAGCTGTGGCTGGTGGGAATAACCCTGAGAATCTCCCTGGGATCTCGGCTAAGGGCAAGCCTGTCACCTGGAAGCTGGTCTTGGGTATCAACTTTTCTGACAGCGCCTTCCCACCTGCCTTTCTCAAAGTCAACCAGGAAGGCCCTGCAGAATTGGGAGGGGAAGAAACTAAGGAGTAGGAGCCCCAACAGGCCAAATCATACACTGGTTTAAGGATTGGCTTTGTATCCTTTACACCTTAAAACCAGCTCACTCATCCCCAGAATGTCATCCCACATGGTGGCCAAGTCCCAACAGCCATACATAACTCCCCAGTTAATCCAAGCCAGACTGGGAAGTATAGGAGAAAACTTTCCTAAGTTGAGTCACACCACTACTATTTTTATGAGTCATTTTTTTATAGAGAAACTTGTTCTTCCTTCTGTGTTCTTTATTTAGAATTCATCATCTTTTCATTCCTTCATGTTTCTTGAATCAGGATTAGGCATTGCTGTGAGTAACAAAAACCCAGAATACTGCATTTCATGTAATAAGACTCATCCTTTTGTCACATTTTAACTTCACTGAAATTGGAACGTGTCATACAATTGGATGGGTTGTCTGTTTAATTGGCAGTGGTTTCTTTTTCTTAGCAATGTGTTAAATAATTCTGTCTTGCAACCAATGACAGAGTTGATGAAAATGATAATGGTGGCTGAAACAATAGAAGTTTATTTGTCTCCTGTAAAACACTGGTAGAAATCAGTCTAGGGCTGGTAAGGGGGCTTCATAAGGTCAGAGATAGACATTCTTACTGTCTTGTCACTCCACCGTTCTCAACATGTTTTCTACGTCATGGTCCAAGGTAGCTGCACCATGGTTATGACCACCAAACCTACATTCCAGCTATTGTGCTAAGAAAGGTGAAGAAGGGATTCTCCCTCTCATTAAGGACACTTTCCAAAAGGCATATACAATATTTCCAGTTACAATCTATTAGCCATAACTGAGTTGCAGCGTCCTGTCTAGCTGCAAAAGACACTGGGAAATACCTTTATTCTGAGTGGCCATCTAAAAGTAAGGGTTTCTAGTTGTAAGAAAGAGAGAGAATGTAAAGCAACCAGAAGTCTGGGCCACACCTATTTTTCACTTCTCAGCCCATAGAAACATATTTCATTGAGATAAAGTAATACATAGAGAAATGACTCCAGGATCATTGTCTCAGGCTGCAATGCCTCAGACTAGACCTATTGCCTTCCTGGTGCTTTTCCAAGAGGGAAAAGAATCCTACAGAGAGTAGTGTAGGATTCACTGGGACCTTGGGGGAACAAATGCTAAGACAAATCATGGGTAGAAGCAAAGAGCAGCCTAATGAGGTAGAAGCAGCACCAAATTAGACTAGGAGTTGTGTGTTAACACTGCTCCACCAATAACCAGCTGTAAGATCTTGGCTAAATCCCTTTTCTAAGTCTCAGGTACTCTATCCACAAAATGGGGGGTTGGGATCTGTAGAATCAAAACCTAAGGTAAGAAGAAAACTTAGAGAATCGTAGACTTTTGGGGCTGGAAGATAAGCTGTTCCAGTACTTTCTAAACTACTCCCAGGAGCCCTGCAGCGAGGGGTGTCCTATAGTAACACACTGGGCTTATATATTTAGGAAGGGCAATTGCAGAAGATTTTATTTGATAAGAAGGTTCCATTGCTACCAAAAGTTGGAAGCCAAAGATGATTCAATTCTCACAGCTGAAGCAATTGAAAATAATGAAATTGGCTCGCACAACCTTACACATCTGTAAGCAGGGGCAGTTTCCCTGACTCTTGACCTTTTGTTCACACACTCCTGCATCTCTGCTCTGAACAGGTGGCCTTCAGCCTGTGCCTGAGCATTTGCAGAGACACCATGCAGGCTCAAGACCCTGCAAGGCAGTGTCCCCCATCCCAAAACGTGCACATACGTGTGCTTTGTTGGCAGCACAGACTGTTAGGATGCTGAGTGGAAACCTACTTTCCTAAGACCTCCTGTTGCTTCAGGTTATCCCCTCTCAATCGGCATGGGCTAACTCCTGTCGCTTTTCCATGAATATCTGAAGATCACTATCATATTCCTCCTCCCACCAAGCCTCCCATGATGACATGGTTTCCAGGCCTTTCTTACACACGGCATTCTTCTCTGGACATCGTCCATTTGCCAAAGTTCCTCTTAAAATGTGCTACCCAGACCGGACCAGATGTCACCTCATCACTGCCATGGGGCTAATGTTTGTTTCAGACACTTCTTTTACCATAGCCTAAAATTGCATTATTGTTGATGGCAACAGTGTTGCCATAGCTCACTGTGTGAACAGCCTGCCATCAAGCCAGATTTTTTTTTTATCATCTATTGGTGTCGTTGAGTGTTTAGAACCTAAAAGAGTTTTGCATTTATCCTTTTCCAACTTTGTTGTGTCAGCTTTAGACCATTGCTTCAGCCTGTCCGTCTCATCAAACCTTCATTGCACCATTTAGCATAGAGACTTCCTCAGTTTTGTCATCCACAGATTAATAAATATCCTTCATAATCCAAATCACCGACATAAATGTTGACCAATAAAAATCTCTGCAACTCCCTGTCCAGTGTGCCAGGAAGACCCTGGATATGGCTTCTCAACACGAAGATGCCCACATTTCTTCATCTTGCCCACAGATCATAAGAGCAAGTGAAGCCTTGTCAAATCTAGTCACACTACACCTGTGGCATCTCATGGGCCATCTGAGCAGTTCTACAGATGACTTCCAAAACCTCATGCAGTTTGAAAATTTCTGTGACTACTGAACAATGGTGCGCCTGTAATCCCAGCTATCAGGGAGGCCGAGGCAGGAGAATCACTTGAGCCCAGGCATTCAAGGCCAGCCTGGGCAGCACAGCGAGACCCTATCTCAAAAGAAAGAGAGAGAGGGGAAGAGAGAAAGAAATAAAGAAGAAAAAGAAATTTCTGTGACTAGTTCTCCAAAAGAAGCATAAGGGTGCTACAAGTAGAAGATAAAATTACACCTACTCGGGAGGGGAGACTAAATGAGGAGAATCCATATCGTCACTGGCACATAGTAAATGACTTTTTATCATCATTCATCCAGGTCAATATTCTGTCATTGAGGAGGCAGATAAAGGCCGATGGTGGGAGAGTGTGGCTGTCTTCCTGACGGGAAGTCAGAAAGTTAGCCTGACCTCCAGAATATTAAAGTTGCCGTCAAAGTATCTGTTTTGTTTCAGTTATCCATCATTTCGGTTATCTTTTCAGCCTGGACTATCTCTGATATTGCATATCACTTTACGTGATTTTATTTTAAATTTACCTCTTTAAAGAACTACTCCTTTCCTTCTGTTTTCAAAAACCAGGGTTTAGGAAACAAAATAATGGCCACCTTATTTAAACCCTGAATTACCTTGTGATCTGTGACTTGAGCTTCTTTGTCCCCCTCCGGGCTGGTCTTTTGACCAGAGCTCATGCCCCTCTCCCACCTCACCATCTCTTTCCTGGGGGTCAGTGACTAGGGTCACGAAAGATCAGAAGGGTCAAGTCCTGCAAATGAGGAGACCTGGTATCATCTGCACCGTGTCTGCCTCAGAAAAGGGGCTGCTCTCTCTCGTCTCCAACCCAGTATTTCCTCTGCAGAATCAGCTAACAAACATTCTTGATCTCAACCTTCATCCTTGCCTCTCCCCTGAGCTCTGCACCACATTTCTGACGGTCCCCTGGCCATCCCCACCTAGATGTCCTGAGACTCCTGAAATTAAGCACATGCACTATTTAGTATAAATCCGTGTGCCCACTGGCTTCCCATCCCCCATGCCACCATGCCCCCGGCCCTGGCAAGCCCTTCTCTATTTGCACGCACTCCTTATACACTGCTCCCTCCTCACACCTACTCCTACTGGTCTGCAGTCCTGTCAATCACACCTCCTAAATATCCATTGCCTCTCTCTCCAGGCCTTCAGTGTCTCTTACACAATCATCGTAACTGCCTCCACACTGACCTTCCTCCTCCTTTCTTCCTCCCAATCTAGTCTTCCACTATGCCAACAGAATGCTCTTTTCCTGATAAAAATCCTTCATGGCACCCCTTTGCCCTTTGGACAAAGTCTTCACTCCTTGGCATGTTGCCCAACACCAGGATCTGCCTCCTTTCCGCACGGGGGCTCCTGCCTGGCTGGTCAACTCCTTGCTGGCCACCAAATGTCCGCTGGGGGCTGGCCCAGGCTAGTCCTCTCCCAGGAAAACCTTTCTGATCAGCCAGCCAGTCTCACTTCCTCTAGGAGCCAGTCTGGGCCACCCACACGTGACAGAGCTGGCTCTCCAGCCTCCCAGAGTGCTATGCAAACCTCTCCAGTCATACAACACTCAACATAAAACTAGTTTATGTCTATAAAGTATGCTACTGAGGGCCAGATGCTAGGCTTTACATGAGTGCTCTGTCTTAATCCTCACAATGACCCTAAGAGGTATGTGAACCGTACTTATCCCTGCTTTACTGATGAGGAAACCAAGACTGGGACGTTACATAACTTCCCCAAGGTCACGGAGCCAGGAAGCAGAAGAGTCTTGATCCCAAGTCCAGATGATCACATAGCCTGAACACTCACCCAGAGTGTCCACCTCTCAGCAGGACAAGGGCTGTTAGGCCATCCATCACCTTGCTTCCGGGTAACTGATTTGTTCGTCTTTCTCCCCAGGCTGTGAGCTCCCGGCAGCAGGGACTGTGTCTGGCTCACGTTTATTCCCCAGGTCCCTGGGACAGGACCTGACACACAGGCAGACTTGCATCTTGGTTGCTTCCTAAATCGTTTATGCATGAACCCCTCAGTGAAATGGACAGGGACCCTTTCAGAATCTGTGCTTTGCCTTTACCAGCAAATATTGTGTACTTCACCTTCAACCTCATCTGAATTTTTCCCCCAAATATCATATTCTATCAATCACTGACTCAATTCTTCAAGCTCTGAAGCAACCCCCCACCTCCCCAAACACCAACCCTATGGGGTTTCCATTTTGCCAAATGCTATTTGTTTTTGTTGGGTTTTGCTTCAACCCTGCCTTGTGCAACCAGCTGGATACGAGGCGACCCGGCTCTTGCAGTACAGCTCTGCAGCCCACACCGCTGGGCGGACCTAGTCCATACGTGGCTCTATGGGAGAGACTCCCAAACCTGGAATCCATCCTGACCACTCCTCCAAGGGGGCCCTGAGTGGGTGATTATAGGAAATCAGGAAAGATGCCTTGAGGCCCCGAGCAAGGCCCGAGTGTGGCTCAGATGACCACATTCTTGGGTCCTCAGACAAAGCTTGAGCCCCCCTGAAAGGAGCTGTCACGAGACATCATAACAGAGTCATTGCACTCTAGTGACACCACAGGGACACCTGAAGGCAGGCTCCCTGGGAAACCTGCCCGTCACCCTCAGCTTTCAGCATGCTGTTTGCCTCGCCCTTTCTTTCTCCCTGTTACCCAAAGCAAGACTTCCGCTGTGGGCTGGAGGCGAGGCTGGCAGGGCAGGGAGTTGCTCCTGACTCTGCAGATCTGGGGCCAGGCCCCCCCCTCCAGCCCAAGGACCCCCAGATCCAGCAGGCTTACTGCCAGAGCAAGCCACTCGGGGCTCTCCTTTCATTACAAATTCAAGCCGCAGTTAAAAAGAGTCCCTCAGCTGAATGGAGACATTTTCCTGAAAGCGGTATTTTTACTCTGGGGGAGGAGAGAAGCGAGTGTCCTGAGGAGTGGCCAACTCCTCGCGTCACACTCTCCTGGTGGGAAGCATCAGTTTGAGCGAGGTTGCAACTGGTTTCACTTGATTTTTGCCAAGTTGCCTCGGGAGCCTGAACTTTGATCTGGGTGGGAATCATTAATTTATTGGCTCAAGAGAATGGCACAGACCTCTTGTCACAATAAAATGTTCTCCCTTGGCTCAGAGAAGAGGCCTGAACTCTCTTCCCATTAGCCTACTATTTGTCTGGGCACCCCCATTCCATCTCAAGCCCTCTACCCCACCCTATTGAATCACCTTCCTTGGCTACCAGTGTCCTGGCAGCACAGCAGCGACAGCCCAGAGCCCGGGCGGTGCTGCTTCCCTTCAGCTACTATCTTGTAACTCCCTCCTAATTTACAATCTGTTTGCTGTTTCAGATGTTTGGAAAGAAAACTCCTTAGTCAGCAGCCCTTGGAAAGCCTCATTTGCAGTGAAATCTGGACACTTCTTTCCCACCCCAGGTTTTTTTTTTTTTTTTTTTGGTCTTGTGGCTGGAAGCTAACATCTGTGAGGCAGACAGGACCACATGGGCCCTGTGTCACCAGACACCTGTTGAAAGGATGTACTCAGGGGTAGAAAGTCTGGCCAGAGCCCACCGGTGACAGCTGGTATTTACCTAATATCAGCCTCCACCACCAGGGAAATGGGTGGGCATCCCTGCACTGAGAGCGGAGTAAAGAAGAAAAGGTGATCTACCCCAGCTGCAGATGCTTGCGGGACCTACTGGGAAGACAAGAAAGCCAAGGGTGCCTGAAGTCATGACCAGTTTCCCGCTAAAGGGGAGTGTCTGCCACCACGGTATGTACCTCTGCCAGGCTGACTCCCAGGCACTTCCAGGAAAGGTGACACTTGTCGATCTGCCTGAGTTTTAATTGTCTTGTGTGCTTCTAAAGGATTATGAAGGAAAGAGCATGAGCTAATATTTCAGATAATCATTTCAACATGGGGCTTGGTGGGGAATAGAAGACATACCCAGAGTGTGTTTGTGTGTGAGGCAGCTCTCGGGCCCTGGCAGCTCAAGGCTTTCCTAGGTTGCTGTCCTCAGGCATGCCCTAGCTCCAGGACAACAGGAATCCTGAGCCTTCCAGGGCCACAGAAGAGGTGGCCTGCACACTGCTCTTGGAACAGACACAGAAAGAGGCAGCCAGAGTTTGAAGCCTGGTACTGCCACTTCCTAGTTGTGAGACCACAGACTAGTGTGTAAAACGTGGATAGGAACTAAAGTAAAAAAAAAAATACCAAAACAGCTTTCTTAGGAGAGTTAAAGAGATAACCCCTTGTCTTAGTCCATTTGGACTGCTATAACCAAATTACATTAGACCTGGTAATTTATAAACAACAATAACATGTTGCTCACAGTTCTGGAATCTGCAAAATTCGAGATCAAGGTGCCAGCAGAGTCGGTGCCTGGGAAAGACACACTCTCTACTTCGAAGACAGAGCCTTCTTTCCGCGTCCTCACAGGGAAGAAGAGGCAATCAGGTGCCCTCGGGCCTCTTTTATAAGGGCACTAATCCCATTCATGAGGGCTCCACCCTCATTACCTAATCATTTCCAGATGCTCCAACTCTTAATACCACCACATTCAGGATTAGGTTTCAACATATAAATTTGGGGGGAACACAAACATTCATAACATACCACTCACGTTAAATGCTTAGCATGATGCTTGGAAATAGTAAATGCTCAATAAATGTCAGGTATTATTTAGCACACCAAGTTCTTATTGAGTCCCTACAATGTGTCTTGCCTGACTTGGGAGCTTTTTAGCATATAAGGGTAAGATGCAACACCTGAGTAAATGAAAAAATTAGGGACCACAAAGCCAGCTGTTCATGATCAAGTGATTATGAGCAACCTACCCTTGACTTGAACGATGAGGCTGCAGAAGTAGACAGGCTCCACGAGGCGGCCCTGCCAGGAGGTGTGGAAGGGGCTCAGGTTGGGGAGATGGCCGTGTTGCCAAGATTCGCCAAGGAGCCCTCAGAGGGCTTTCCCAGGCACTTCCATAGAAGGTGACCCTTGACAATCTGTGCACATTTTTAATTGTCTTATGTTCAGCTCATGTTTTAAATTTTCTTGTGATGCCTTGAAGGTGGGTGGGATGCAAACATGCGGAGAGGGGGTGCTTAGCCAGAGCCCATCCTGGGAACTGAATCTCAACAAAACTATGCACCCATTCATCCTCTCACCTTCTATCAGGCACGTACCACGCACCAGGTGCTGGTGCACATTCCCTTCCTGAATACACAGAAAGTGCACATCCTGGGCTTTGCCAAGCATTTGGTGTCTGGCCAAGCCCAGGAAGGTGAGCTGTGTTCCTTGGGGCATCTTATTCTCCTCCTTTGAGCCATCCCGAACCTCAAATAGCTTAGATTTTATTTACTTGTTTATTTTGCTGAAATTTTTCAGAATAAATTATGGACATCATCACATCACCCACACACCCCAACATCATATCCAAAATAAAGGATTATTTTTCTATCTAACCTCAGTAGCATTATCACACCTAAAAAAGTTGACAATAATTTTCGAATACCATTTGAAACGGAGCCTACATTTGAATTCCTCCAAGTGTCCCTAAAAGGTCTTTTATAGCTTGCCTGTTCAAACCAAAGAGTCTGCTTAAGGAGTACACAGCCCATTTATTTGGTTGTGTGTTTCTTTTAATCTAGAATAGTTTTCCAGCCTTTTTTCGTTACATTGATTTTTTTGAAGAGATCAGGCCAGTTGTCTTGTAGAATGTCCCACACTCTGGATCTATCTGATTGTCTCCTCTTAGCGTCACCTAGCTTGTCCCTCGGTTCCCCATTCTTCCTCTAATAGTATAAAAGCCTGTAAGTATGGTGGTGTACAGCAACCTTGTCATCCAGACCCCCAGCAGTGGGAACCAGCCCTGTGGGTCATCACTCCTGCTGGCTGTCCCAACCCAGGCAGGACTGGCCCCTGGTAGATGGCCTTCCTTCATCACTGGGACCTTCCCCAGACCTCTGCTCAGCTCCCTCCCTCCTCAGGCTTCTGCTAAAAGAAGCCTCTCCTGGTTACTAGCTAAAATCATGCCTCCCCCCAACCCTCTCTAAACTCCCGCCTGCTGTATTTTTCTTCTTAGCGTATATTACCATCCAACATATATTTATTGTTTATTTTATGTTCTCTATCTCTCCTGCCAAGACTGTAAACATCATGAGGACAGGGACTGTTAGTGCCTTGGTCACTGCTGTGCCTAGAACAGCTTCTTGTATAAAGAAGGCACCTAATAAACCTTGAATGAATGAGTGAATGAATGAATGAAAGGGCCCCACAGCAAAGAGCCCAATTCCAAGCACATAATTGACCCCAAGTAAACAGATGCTGTTTGAGGTTATCATCTTCCCAGAAACATGTACTGAAACTATACCTAATATTAAGTAGAAAAAGCCCCACATCATCTGCGAACAACAATAAGGTCTCCCCCTGCAAGTTGTCTGATCTTCCAGCCCTTAGGCCTCGCCTTGTCCTTTCCACCAGAGTCTGGGAAACTCCTGGGTCAGTCAACTCAGGGTGAACCCAGGGCTTCTTGGCCATAAATACCATTTAGTCCCATCCAGCAAATGTGGCCCTGTGAATTAGGGGACTTGGCTTAGAGGATGATTTCTTTTGTCTGATTGTTTCAAAGTTGAGTATACTTTTTTTTTTTTTTTGCTGTTTTCTTGTTTAGCCCTCAAATGCTGAACAGGTGCTGCAGTCAACTCCTGGCCAGGGGCTGCAGCTTGGAGTGGGCACCGAGCCAGAGGGCCCAGGAGAGGAAGTGAGGAATTCTGGGAGCCAGGGTGGAAGCGGGGGTGCCACCCACTGATGAGTGAAGGAGGGGGCTAGCTTGTGTTTTGTTTGGGTAAAACCACCATGTGACATGTGGCACAGAGCGTCATCTAAAGCAGGGCTTCTCACCCTGGCCATCAGGGGCTCCAGGAAGCCCCTGAAACTGTGTGCAGTATATTGTCAATATTTGCTTCTGAACACCTTTCTGGGGACAGGGTTTGTAGTTTTCATCAGTTTCCCAAGGAGTTTGTGACATCCTCCCTCCAACCCAAAAAGGAGGGTAAGAAAAATACAGAGATAACCCCTGGCAGCTTTTGGGATATATGAACCAACAAAGTTGTGTCAAACTCCTGCTGTGCCCCCACCTCATCCAGGAGTTTAGGCTAACTGAGCAGATAAGGCCAGTGGGAGGTGGCAGGTCAGGGTTTTGTTTTGTTTTGTTGAGTTATTATTTCTTTCTCTTTTTTTTTTTGAGACAGGGTCTCACTCTGTCACCCTGGCTAGAGTGCAGTGGCATCATCGTAGCTCACTGCAACCTTAAACTCCTGGGCTCAAGCAATCCTCCTGTCTCAGTTGCCTGAGTCACTGGGACTACAGGCATGTGCCACCAGGCCTGGCTAATTTTTCTATTTTTTTGTAGAGATGGGGTCTTGCTCTGGTTCAGGCTGGTCTCGAACACTTGGCCTCAGGCAATCCTCCTGCTTAGTAATAAGATTATACTAGCAAAGTGCTAGGATTACAGGCAAAAGCCAACACTCTGGGCCAAGTTACTTCTTGAGGGCTTCCTGTACACACAGCACAATGTTAATCTCCGTAGGAACAACAGTAATAACAGCTAGCTCTTAACCTAGCACTTAGTAAGTGCCAGGCACTGTTCAAGGTGGTTTCCAAGAATTAGCTCATATAATCTCCCAACAATCCTATAAATTAGGTTATTCTCATTATTCTCGTCTCCCTTTACAGATGATAAAACTGAGGCACAAAGAGGGTAAGTAACTTACCCAAAAGCTCATGGCAGATGAGATTTAAATCTAGAAGATCTGGCTCCAGGTCCCTGCGCCTATAGGACCTTTCAAGCTCTGTTATCTCATCTTAGCTTCAGGACCATGAGAAGTATCTACTATTGTTATCTCCATTCTACGGGTGATAACACCGAGGTTGCACAACTTGCCCAAGATCACCCCATGCTTTACATACCTCCTGCTGCGAGAGCTGAGAGCCAAAGAAGAGTCAGAGGTATCCAGAGCGGCAAGAGGTCACTCTAGGTAGGGGTGACAGGAGAGGATTCAAGCAGGAGCAGTGGGAATCTGGAAGGCCCTGAAGCTCAGATGTATGTATCTGAGGGACAGCTCCTGGGAGCCAGGGAGCCGCCAATCCTCCTTCCAGACTCCAAGCCCAGGAGGAGCCCAGGTCTCAAGGTTAACACCCACTCTCATTCCTTATTCTGCATCAGTCACAGGGGTCCCGCTTTCATTCACCAGCTGCCTGCTTGCCAGTCTGTAGGACAGGCCTCGGTCTCACTGAAAGAGGGAATCCCCACAGGTGCCAGGACTCAGGCCATGCGGAGACCTGCTCATCAGGAGCCACAGCAAGTGATTACAAGGGAGGTCAGGTGTGAGCAGGTACCTCAGGGAGCCCTGTTTCTAATGTTCCTAAAGATCACCCAGCAGCCTGCTTGTCCTGCGTAATAATGAAATGGCTTCAGGGCCACACACACATTGTGCACTGCACAACTGCAGGGGATGCCTCCACAGGGTCGACAGTACAGACAGCACCCCCAGAGCCACAGTGTGCAACCTGAGCCACTATACACATGACCTCGGACGCTTCTGTTGAACAGGTGAAATTCCCAAGTGGCCAGCCCTTCAGGGCCAGCCCTTTCTCCAGCGTTCTGTGTGGGTTTCACATTCATCCTCCACACAGACGTAGCCTGCATTCTCACTGAGACCCCTGGGACTGTCTGCCCACCTCCACTTCCCAAAACCCGGTAGGTGTGGAAGCCATGTGGTAAACGGAACATGGTCCAGCCCCTGGGCCCCGATGATTGGTTCAGAAGTGGGCGCCTGGCTCAGACTCCTCCAATCACAGCACCCTGACTTCTTGACCACAGTTGATCCATCAGCCTTGAACTAGAATTTTGCAGAAAACTTGAGGTGAAATTTTAAGTTGTTAAGCTTAGTAGTTGCTACTGGAGAGTCCTCTAGTATTCAGGGCCCAACCACATTCCTGCTCTTCCTACTAGTTATTTACCTAGATTCTTTGAGCAAAAAAAAAAAAAAAAAATTATTATTTATATTACACACACACATACACACACCCCTATGTCTTTAAACTACTTGCAGAGGCATTTCTGCCACTTGCAACAGACAGTCTTAAATACTTCTCTGAACCATCTGGACATTTTGTGGGAGCTTCCCTTTCTGCTGAGGGGGAAAGGGGTGGGCTGCAGAGGACAACATGAAGGCCTTTGGGTTGAAGTGTTGGAAGCTGCCGCCAAGCTTGCACATTAAGAACCAACATCTTTGAATGCATTGAGTAAATCTATAAGAAAGTGGATTTAAGTTGCAAATAATGTCATTGGCATACAGTCTTGGCAGCATATGTGTAAGGCCCCAAAGTTAAAAATACTAGACTTTCTGCTCAGGGGGTCCCAACCCAATGGCAGTCACTTCCCTGGACAGGGCTTCCTGGGGTCCAGCAGTACCACGTGACACGGGTGCAGAGCCAAGCAAAGCTTCAGCCTCCAATGTGAGGTACAGCCAGGGCTGTCTCCTGCCCAGCTGGATTTTCCAGTCGGGCTTGCACGTTCCTTCCTGTTCCTTCCCTCGTTCTCTGGCAAACATATTTCTGCAACCCACACACCCCAGAAAACGAGGGGATTCCCGTGGGGGCCTTCCGTAGTACAGCGCTTTGGGCTCTGCCAGCTTGCTCTTGGGGGCCAGGACTGGGAGGCTAGGCTGGCAAAGGGGTCCCCAACGACGCCCTCTCCTGCCTCTTGTCTTCCTCTCTCCCACCCACCTCATAACCCCTGCCTGTCTTTAACCCCAGCTCTCTGCCACTTCCACCTTTAAGGTGGACAGTTGAGCTGGAAGGAGACACAGGGCCATCCCCATCCAACCCCGTTGCTTTACAGAAGGAGAACCTGAAGCCAGGGAGGTGCAGTGTGCTGCAAAAGGTCACCAGCTGTGAGGAGCAGCGCTGGGGATAGACTCTGTGGCCAGTGCTCTCTGAGTGTGCAGGGAGCAGTGTGTGCACTTGAAGCCTTTTGTCTATTGTGAACAAGAGCCCTGTGCTCCAGTGACAGGAAGCTGGGGAAGAGGAAGGGTTTGAGAGGCAGGGACCTAGTCAACCCGGACACTCTGGAAGGAAGGGGGTGGCAGGCCTCGGCAGACAGTCCCCTCCTCGAGCCTTTGTCCTGGCGGGTGGGTTCCCAGCTCTCCCTCTGTCCCGGGATGGGTGGGGGGGACACCCAAGGACTGGGAACCCGAGGGGGATGCCCAGCTGGGTCTGCGGGCCCATGGTGGGGTAGGGGCGGTGCCGCTGGCGCCCTGAGTGATCTGAGGGGGCTTCCACCCCTTCCCTCTGCGGAGTCCACCGGGGCGCCTCCGAGGCGCCCTCTCCGCGCTTCGCTGTCGGCCGCTTCCCCAGGGCAGCCCGAACCGGCCCGGGCGGCTGGGCCGGCGTGTCGGAGCCCGCGGCTGCCTGGCCCTCCAGCCCCGCGCCGCCAACCGCCCCGGGCGCCCGAGCTTCCGGCCTCTGGCTGCTTCCTTGCGGCGCTCCCCAGGCCCGGCGGCCGCGCCCCGGGCACCGCGGTGCCGACAGCCCCTCCGCCTGGCGCGCCCGCCCCCGCCGCCACCCTCGGATCTGGGCCCGGCGCCATCTCCCCGGGGGCGCCGTCCCTGACGGTCACTCCCTCTGACTTCCTGGGCCAGCGCTCTTCAAAGTGCAGTCCTGGGACCAGCAGCCACGTCCCCCGGCAATGCGTTAGAAATGGAAACTCTCTAGCCACCCCAGACGCTCTGGATCAGAATCTCTGCACGCAGCAAGCCGTGTTTCTGAGGCCCTGCAAGGCGATTCCCGCTGCAGCTGGAGAACCTCTGCTAGGGAGCCCCCAACGGCCGCCTCCAGCTCCTGGGTGGGAGGGTCCACTGAGCTCCTTGGGGCCAGGGATCCTTTGTTCCCACAAATGGCAGAGTGTCCTGCTGAGTACAGATTGGTAAGCCTGGGAGAATTGTTCCTACAGGCAGCCCTGGGGTTCTTTAATAGAAACTCTTTCCTGAATGATGACCAAGAGTGACTTGGAAATTGACACAGATTTCCTCAAAGAATTGATCCACTTAACATCTGTTTAGATTAAACCCCAAGTTGTTTACAATGGAGCTGGAAAAGCACTCTGACTCTATTGTCGATGTCCTCGGAGGGGCTTGGGCTTGCAGCACCTGGCTTGGCTCACGTATCCAGCCTCTGCTGGGGAACCTGGGCCACTGCTTTGTGGCTGGCATTTATAGGCTGAATGAAAATCAATCCTAGAAGGTTTGGGATACACTTGCAAATATTGACCTATAGTTCATTAAAGGTTATTCCCATTTCACAGGAAGAGACTACTTTTCTGACCTAGAAATATGTGGAAAAATTAAAAAGATGTGGCCAGGACTTTTTGTGTTTTTCCCAGAATATTCCTTAATATTTTTACATAATATTTACAATAAAATTTGACACATACACAACTCTGTAATGTGTCCCATCTCCTGAGGCTCAAGTCTCTGCAGTTAACCTTGGGACAGAGAAGGCTAACCTAGTAGCCATGGTGGGTTAAGAACTATTGGCTTAGTGCAGAATGTTTCCTACTGGAAGTCCATTTTGCATCCAACCACCTTTGAGCCACACTGCCCTTAACCCAAGGGAATGAGAGGGGAGCCCTGGGATGGGGCTTTTGGGCTGGTCCGTGGGTGCCCCTGGGTGGGGAGGCTGGGAGAGGGTTGGATAGAGCACGGGTTTGTTCAGGGCCAGTTGTGCTGTGTCAAGAGCCTTGGAGATATCCCTTCTCTTTGTCCCAACAGTTCCACTTTGGGAGTTTCTCCTATGGGAATAATCAGAGGGCCTTAAATGAACAACAGTATGGGATGGTTTTAAAAAAGCCCAGTCACACGACAGCACAATCAGCAGCCACCAAAAAATCCCATTTTCAAAGAATTTCTAAGGACATGGAGAATTGCTCATGATATGAGGTGAAAAGCAGCATAGAAAATGACATTGCCTGATGCCTGCTTTATGCAAAACACATATTATTTGTCTACGGAAAAATATATTTTTAAAAAAGAACTACAAGGAAATTTGTCAAAATATTAATAGTGATTTTCTTTGGGAGGTGGGTTCATAGGTGATATTTGTTTTCTGCTTTGTTTTTGTTTGTTTTCCATTTTTTCTAGAAAGAGCGTGTGTTTCTTTTGAATTAAAAAATAATAATTTAAGAACCTACAATGTTCTAAACATTGTGCCAAACTCAAAGATGAATAAGATACAAAGATAGGCCAGGCACGGTGGCTCACGCCTGTAATCCTAGCATTCTGGGAGGCAGAGGCAGGAGGATAGCTTGAGGTCAGGAGTTTGAGACCAGCCTGAGCAAGAGAGAGACCCTGTCTCTACTAAAAATAGAAAAAAATTAGCCTGGCAACTAAAAATAAAATAAAAAAAAAATTAGCTGGGCACAGTGGCGCGTCTCTGTAGTCCCAGCTACTTGGGAGGCTGAGGCAGGAGAATCCCTTGAGCCCAAGAATTTGAGGTTGCTGTGAGCTAGGCTGATGCCACAGCACTCTGGCCTGGGCAACACAGTGAGACTCTTGTCTCAAAAAAAATAAAAAATAAAAAGATACAAAAACACATTTTCTTCCTTGGGGGGACTCAAGGTCAAAGGTGATAAGAGGTACCCAGAAAACACCAGTGTGAGGCAGGGTGGAAGAGGGGTTAGGGTGAGGAGCAAGGGCGGAGGGGTTCAGGGGAGGTGCCTCTTGTGGGCAGGCACCTAATAGAGAGTCAGTGTACAAGGGCTGTCCCGAAAGTGTCCAGCCATTTTATCCATGTATCCAGGGCTGGACACTTTCCGGACAAGCCTCCTTGTATATGATACAAAACTCCAGCAGTAGAGCAGGGGGGATCAGAGTCCCAGTTCTGCTCCCCAAGGCCCCGTAGCTTTAGGCAAGTTAGGCTGAACTGGTCCTGCTTTCCTCATCTCTCCTAAAAGGAGATGACAAAAGGTTTCTGTGAGCAATTAACGAGGTAGTGAAGACAAAGTGTGGGGCCCCTGGCACAAAGTGCGTGCTCAGTAAAAACTAAACGTACAATAGACTTTCTAAAGTTAAGTCTGGGCAGGGAACTGGTGTGGGGGCATGGGCTCTGGGGAGAGGGTGGGGGCTGAGGGAGGCAGGGAGGCTGGGTGCGGCCTGGGTGGTGGAGGCCGTGTGTGGGCAGAGGGGCGCAGCTTCTGGTGCAGTCTCTACTAGGGGCTGGAGGCTGAGAAACCGGTTAGGCAGGGCTGCCTCCTAGGCTACAGAATAAATGGGACATGACTGGAGAGGAAGAGGATGGAGAGGGAGAGGGCGTGGAGGGGCCACCACAGAGTACCCTGGCATTCACTGCATTTTCAGTCCTCTCAGCAGCCTTGAATATCAGCATTATATAATCGCTCCACTTTACAGAAGAAGAAACTGAGGCACAGGCTCATGCACTGGCATCAAGTGGACTAGGATTCAGGCTCCAGACCACATTCCTCCACGCTAGTGGACTTCTGCAAGGCCTCTGCAGTCCCCGACCTGAAGGGACACTGAGCCAGCCTGTGGGATTGTAGGGACCTTCCTGACTAAATTCATTCCAGCCTGTCCCCCAGTAGGACCCCTTGCCCTGTCCTAGAGTGGAACAGAGGGGGAAAGGCAGGAGAGCGGATCTCTTGCGTTTTAATGGCAGTGAATTCAAACAAGTTTGAGAATGTCAGAAACCCCTCCACAGAACTAGAAGCACCACCCAGGGATCCCTCCCACACCTTGGCAGGTTCTCTGCAGAAGGACTCAGATGCTTGGGCCCAAACTCCTCCTCCTCACGCAGACGTCTGAAAGGAGATGAACTGCCCCAGATAAAATGCTAATCGTCAGCCAGGAAGTCCCAGAGAGGGCAAGAATGCTGTGTATCTGAAGGCGGGGGCAACAGAGAGGCGAATGTTCCCTGGGACCCCAGTTCTCTCCCCTCCACTGAGAGCTCAAACAACGACAACGCACGGGAAGCTCTCATTGCCTGAGCAAGCTCTTTTCATTTTCTCCAATCCACCTGGCAGGGGGCCTGACCGCAGCATCTGTCTCGCCCTCTTTCCTGAAACTCCGGCCTCCTCCAAGGGATTTACAGAGTTGGGGAGGGGGGTGTTGTGTTGCTTCACAGTCCTGCTGTTTTCACACGAAAACACTGGGTGTCAAAAAAATGAGAATAGATTCTGCAATGAAAGCATTTGGAGCCAGGAAGTGGGAGAAATTTAATTTATAACAGTGGTTCTCAACCATGGCTGCAAGTTAGAAGCTCAAGAACACTTAAAAAAATACTGATGCCCAGACCCCAACAACTATTTACCCTGGGATGGGACTCTCTGTCTCTTTTCTTTCTTTCTTTCGTCTTTCTTCCTGTCTTCTTTCTTTCTATGGATTTTTTTTTTAATCTCCCAGGTGATTCTAATATGCCAGGGCTAAGAACTACTCACCTAAAATAAGACAACTGTGTTAAAAACAATATCCGATAGAAAAATGGACAAAGGGCATGAATGGGCAATTCACAAAGACAAAACAAAAATGGCTAATAGGCACATGAAAACCTGTTGACCCCAATTAATAATTAAAGAAATGCTAAATAAAACAATAATGAGATAGCATTTCATGTATCAAATTGTCAGCCTTTTTTTTTTTTTCCTAATGAAAGAATATTCTCAGGAATAAGAGTGGTGTGTTTGTGTGTGAGTTGGGAGTTGTTACGAGAATAAATGGCTAATCTTTCCCGAGGGCAGCTGGGCGACATGCACACACCTTTTGACCCATTAATTTCACATTAAGGTTCTATGAATAAATAAGGATGTACTGAGATTTAACTAGAGTTGCTAATCAGAGCAGGAACAAAAAATTAGAAATTCCTAAATATCTAACATTAGCAGATTAGTTCAATGAATTACAATGCAGCCATAAAATACAAGCCATTGAATATGATATAGTGGATAAATATATCCTCACTCGAGAAGCTGCTCAGATAAATTATTGAGTGAAACAAAGCAGTTTCCAAATAATGGCATTTTTGCTTTTAAAAAGAATAAAGGATATGAAAAGTACATGTGTGTGTGTTTAGGAAAGAGTTTGCAAAAATATATGTAAGGTTTTAGCTTAATTACCTGTGTGTAGTACAAAGGTGTTTTATATTTTTACTTTCACTTCTCTGCATTTTCTAGCTTTTCCCTACAAAGGATATACTGCATTTGTTTTGTCAAAAAGAAAAAAAAATTATTTGTAATTAAAAAATTTTACTTACTTTCCAGAGCAGAGTTTGCTAATCTGTTTTCTTCTTGGAGCAATGAAATTCCCAGATAATCCCCTGAACATCCACCCTCTGGATTTCTGTAGCTCACCTTTGACCAAGTAGCCAAAATTCGGGCTCAAACTGGATTTTTCCCCGTCTTCCAGGCCTTTTTTACATAGTTAGTCTGCGAAAGGCTGAGGGAAGTAGAACTGGGGAAAAAAAGGAAGATCCAGGGGTCTGAGAGATCCTCTTCTACGCAGAGAAGAGCCTGGGCTCTGAGGTCCTGGCTCCAGCTCTGTTTAGCCATGTGACTTTGGGTCAGGCTTTTGACCTCTCTAAGCCTCCATGTGCACAACTATAAAATGGGAATAATAATAGTACTGACCTCATGGGTAGTTATGAGGCTTTACAGAGACAGTGCGATGTAAAGGACTTAGCACATCGCCCAGCACATAACACTCAATAAATGCTACTCTGATCATTTTTGATATGGGAAGCCAGACCCTTCCCTGCCCAAGGGGTGGGCAGATGGACATGGAGAGCCATGAGCAGTGATGGTTTGGACCCTCACCAAGCCCAGCTGGGGCCATGCTGGAAGGGAAGGTGGAGAGAGAAGCCAAGCCCCAGAGCCATGGATTCCAGGAGGGCTTTTCTGGCCTCTGTGCCTGCACCTGTTACCTGGGAGGCCACTTGACTTGGGCTTCTAACCCCAACCCCTTCCCCATTTGCCCACTCACACCATCCCATCAACATCCCATTGCCCCTCTTGCCCCTTCTTCCCACAGTACTTCCATTTGTCACAGTCCACCTGGTGATGGGTCAGAGCTGCCCACTGCCTCTGAACTTGTCACTGCTCATAGCCCCCTGCGCTTTGCAAGGATGTGGGAGTTGGCAATTCTAAACCACTACACTCACTGATCCTCTCAACGCACACGACCACCTCCGTGCCTCCAAGCCACTCACTGTCAGCCCAGAGGGGAAGCTGCCCACCGAGGTCACTGGCTCTTCAGTGTGGAGCAAGGTCTCCACCAGGTGCAGAGTCACCCAGGCCCGGGGAGGGTCTCAGCAACAGTGCAGAGGCCCTCTGACAATACTGGGAACAGAAGTGGCTTTATGGTCTTCTGAAAGGCCCATCTGGGAGTCAGAGGAGGTGTGCCTAGCCCTGACTCAGAGGAGGCCATAGTCCCAGGGGCAGGAACTGGCCCTCCTATTCTCCCCCACCTCCAGAGTGGGGCTGTCTGGTGCCAGGTCCTCAGCAGCAGTGTTGGGAGGAGGAAGCCTTCACAGCTGCAGGTTGATTACCAAATTCCCTCCCCCAGGCCCTGTGTGGTGGCTCATGCCTGTAATTCTAGCACTCTGGGAGGCTGAGGCAGGAGGATCGCTGGAGGTCAGGAATTCGAAACCAGCCTGAGTAAGAGCGAGACCCCAACTCTACTAAAAATAGAAAGAAATTAATTGGCTAACTAAAAATATATAGAAAAACTTAGTCGGGCATGGTGGCGCATGCCTGTAGTCCCAGCTACCCAGGAGGCTGATGCAGGAGGATCGCCTGAGCCCAGGAGTTTGAGGTTGCTGTGAGCTTGGCAGATGCCACAGCACTCTAGCCCAGGCAACAGGGCAAGACTCTGTCTCAAAAAAAAAAGAAGAAGAAGAAGAAGAAAGGAAAAGAAAAAGGAAACAGCTAAACAAGCCCAGAAATTTAGTTGAGCACACAAGTGCCAACAGGCGCCACATTTACTTTTTCTGCCCAGCAGCTGAACTAGAATGGGGCCCTGTAGGGCAATAGTTCAGCCAACTATTTAGTGAATGAATGAATGATAAAACCACACATCTCAGATAAGGTGGGGAAAGGGGGAGGAAGCTTTAGGTGTGCGTGTATCTCCACACTCACACAGAGTTAAAATCATTTGTACTTGGTGTGACTTGACAACTCACAACTCTGTTAGCCTTAGAGTCGAACACCCACAGATGGGGAATCTCATTTTTTAAATGAAATTAACAAAGTAGGAGGGGCAGATCAGGGCGTTTCAGTTCACACCCCAGGCTGCTCTCCTAGCAATATGGTAACTAGACCAGAGCTTTTGCTAAGTACGTTAATCAAATAACACCTGCAAAACTGGCAGGTCCTCCCCTCAGAGTTGCTTGTTTGCAGACACACACACTCACTCAGTCGCACACACTGTGAGCCTGTCCTGGGCTCTTCTAAGTGGTGCTTAAGCCAGAGATAGAACTTGTGTGATTATACTCTGGACATTGAGCTCTTGCCTGGGACCCTACCCAAGAACTCTTCCTGAGAGCCCAAACTCCGGCCTTGAGCATCCATCCTGCATCAGGCCTTCTGGCCTTATTGCCAAGTTGGACTCAGCTGGGGACTCCTGGTGGCTTTGAGGCTCTCTCTCTGGTCTGGACTCAGTCCCCAGGGCTCGGGACTTCCTAGTCCCTATCTCCTGCTGTCTCCCACCCTTGGACTCCCCGAGGCAATGGGCTCTCCCCTCTGAAAGGGTCAGGCTTTGCCTCAGGCAGCATCTGGAGCCGAAGGCAGGACCCTGCCAGGCCCTGCAGAGTGGGTGTTTTTCTCCTGGGGAGTGGCCCCTTTTTGTGATTCAAACCCTGGGAATTTGGGAGCCCTGTTCAGCTCTGGCTGAAGTTGGGCTCTCAGAAGTCCTCACCAGCATAAGAGTGAATGCACTTGGGTTTCTTAGCTCCCCCTTCGCAACCCCCCACGCCCCCACCACACCATTCCCCTCAGTGGGTTCCTTTTGTTTCCACTAAATCCCCTCCAATCTCCCCTTCCAAAAGCCAGCAGATCCAAGTGGAATTCAACACCCAAACACTCATACAAAGGCAAGGATTAATAGCTGGCTTTGTCTGGGCACAGATGTGCAGCAGCTTGGAGGGGGGGACATTTTTCCTGCCACTTGAGTCAACCCGGCTGTCTCCACCCTGCAGGGAGGGGAGGAAAGGGAGGAGGAAGTGCTGCACGGATTCCCTCTCCGAGGTACCACGAGCCACTTCTCTGAGCCAGTGTGCTCAGAGTGCTCGTGGGGGCCCAACCCCCACCAAGGAGGCGACTCAGTCCACAAAGGTCCTCTCTGGCTAGGAGGCCCCTTGGTCTCCCCTCCTTCCCCTTCCAACAAGTCACACTCACAAGCTGGTGCTCAGTGTCTGGACTCAGTCCTTACTCTTTTAGAGCCTGAGCTCTGACACAGGCCCCAGAAATCCTCAAAGAAACCTGAGAGCTGAGCAAGCCAACCAGGACTCCGACAGGAGGTGCACAGGAGCCTGTATTGTAGGCCAACAGGGAACATTCCCAGAGGAGGTGGGGCTTAGTCCAAGCTCCGGAGGATGGGCAGGGTTCATTCAACTAAGGAGAGAGGGAAGGACTCAAGGAGGAGCTGGAGTGGCAGGACAGAGCAGGGGCTGGCTGCGAAGGCGTGGGAAAGGGTTTGACTCTTTCCTATGGCAATAGGGAGCCACCAGAGGTATGGATCTGAGTAGGAGCTGGAGTAGCACGGTGGGTGTAAGGAAAGCTCTTCTGTTGTTGAGCAGGGGACAGGCTGGAGGAGGTGTAGCCAAGGAAGCAAATGGGTGTTTCTGCGGCAGAGCTGGTCATCACCCAGTCCCTTCTGCCTCCAAAAGAATCTTTTTCTGAACAATCCCTGGTACTATTCAACCATATGATCATAGAGGTTTTGAACTTAGTCCTCAACACTTAGGGACAGAAATATCATGCTTCCCTATTGTTCTATGTCAGGTAAATCAGGCTCCGTTCCTGGCCAAAGAGCCGGTTGGAAATATGACACTGGTCAAGTTTGGAGTGGAGGTATGCTTCCTCTTCCCTGGGCTGGTACAAGTATCTGGGGCCCCCAGCCCATCTGGTCTCTGAGGGCCTTGTCAACCAAGACAATGTCCCTAGTATCAGGAGGTTCATATGGTAGAGGACGGAATACAGGTAAGAAACAAGGAAGCAAATGCATAAATGAAATGAGTTTAGATGGTGATAAATGCTGGAGGAAAGAAACAGAGTGATGTGCCTGGTTGGGATGAGGTGGTCAGAGAATGCCTCTCTATGGAGATGACGTTTCAGCTGAGACTTGGAGGATGTCTTTCTGCAAAAGACATTATTAAGAGAATGAAAATACAAGCCACAGACTGGGAGAAAATATTTGCAATATGTATATCTGACAAAGAACTAGTATCCAAAATACACAAAGAACACTTTAACAATAAGAAAACAAACAGTTCAATGAAAACTGGGCAAAGATCTGAACAGACACATCACTGAAGGCATACAGATGGCAAATAAACATATGAAAAGATGCTCAAGGTAATATGTCATTAGGGATTTGCAAATTATAATAACAATGAGATACCACTACACACCTATTATGATGGCTAAAATCCAAAACACTGACAACAGGCCAAATGCTGATATGGATGACGAGCAATAAGACACTCATTCATTGCTGGGTGAGTGTCCTATTTTAGGAATGCAAAATGGTACAGACACTTTGGAAGGCAGTTGGGCAGTTTCTTGCAAAGCTAAGAACATTCTTACTATATAATCCCGCAATCATCCTTTAGGTATTTACCCAAATGTCCACGCAATACCCTGCACATAAATGTTTTACTGCCTTTATTCATAAAATTGCCAAAACGTGGAAGCAACCAAGGTGTCCTTCAGTGGATGAAGGATAAATAAATGGTGATTCACCCACATAATGGATTATTATTCAGGGATAAAAAGCTATCAAGCTATCGAGTCATGAAAAGACATGGAGGAATCTTAAACGTGTTTTGTTAAGTGAAAGAAGTCAGTCTGAAAACGCTAAACACTACATGATTACAAGTATATGACATTGTGGAAAAGGTAAAACTATGGAGACAGTAAAAAGATCAGAGGTTGCCCAGATTGCTGAGGAGGGATGAGGGATGGACAGGTGGAACACAGGGGATTTCAGGGATGATACTGTGATCGTGGATACATGTCATTACACATTTGTCAAAACCCATAGAATGTACAGCACCCAAAGTGAACTCTGATGTAAACTATAGACTTCAGTTAATAATAATGTATCAATATTGGCTCATCAACTGTAACAAATGTCACACACAAATGCAAAATGTTAATAATAAACTTGAGGGGCGGGGGGGGTATATGGGAACTCTGTACATTTTTGCAATTTTTCTGTAAATCTAAAAATGCTCTTTTAAAATAGTCTATTAATAAAAAAATGTAAAAGTACCTTTAAAGAGATTGCAGCCCACTCCTGCCCTCTCCTTCAGGGCAGGGCCATGCAGCCCCTCTCGATTAGCACCAACTGCCAGCAAACTCTCTCCTCTCCCAGTGGAAGGCCTGGAGGGTGCAGCTGGCGCCCAGAGCACCTCTTAGGGTGGGGGGGGCTCAGGCTAACAGCACAAAACTGCTTTTGGGAAAGAGAACTAGCTCTCACATACCATTATCTCCATCAATTATCTGCACCTGCCTTTTCTCACCCCTCCCACCCTCACCAGTGTCACTAGGGTGAGGGCTGGATTATCCAAGTGCCCAGGGCCAGGGGGGTGCTAGACGCTTCTCCTCCCTGCAGGCTGCCCATGCGTTGGCTCTGGGCAGGATAGGGCAGAGAAGTCAGTCCACTGATCCAAGGGCAGAGAGAGGGCAGCCCTAGACACTGTGGGGCAGCACAGGAGGCCGCCCTCCCATGGGCAGTTGGTGATGACAAAGCCCACCTCCCTGGCTGGGAGTGAAGCTTAAATGAGGTAATTCATGAGAAACCCTCAGCCCACGGCAGACACAGGAAGAGGTCAGGAAACACCCACCATGACCCAGCCCCACGCCCTGTCCTGCTGGGGAACAAGGCTGTAGGTGACAGAGTGCAGGCGCCAGATCTGCCTTGCTCTGTCCTGGCCCCAGCACCTGGCAGGATCTAGTTCTTTGTTCCTTCCTTCAGCAGGTGGTTCCCGAGGGCCTGCCCCTCTTCCAGGCACTGGGGACACAGCCCCTGCCCCCCACCACACGCACATTCTAGCCCTCCCCGGCTCTGCAATGCAGTGAGAGAGACATAGTCATCAAATAAACAGGCAGGGAAAGTGCTAGAGCGTGACTGGGAGGCAGACCTGGGAGGAGGGGGAGGGTGCGCCAGGCAGAGGGAACAGAAGGTGCAGAGGCCAAGAGGAGGAAACAGCAAGAAGGCTGGTGGGGCTGGGATGAAGTGATGGGGCAGAGGGGAAGTGTAAGGTGGGACAAGAAGCTGGGGCCACAAAAGCCACGACAAGAATTATGGATTTTATTCCAAGAAATCCAGTGGAGAGAGGTTGGGGCATGGGAGTGACATATCTAACAGATGGCCCACCACTGCCTGACACCTGCTAGACATGCAGGCTCTCGGTCCCATCCCAAACCCACGCTGAATTCAAACCTGCATTTTCACAAGGTCCCCAGGTGCTCATATTTGTAAGCACAGGACTACTGTGTATTTCCCATATCTCTCTGGGTGCTCTGCTGAGGACAGACATCCAAACAAGGATGGGAGCAGGGAGACCATCTGGATGGCCGTGGCAGTGGGGACGGTGAGGCATCAGTGGATCCTGCATGTGTCTGGAAGGCAGAATAAGCAGGGTTTGCCGATGGAGCAGGTGCAGGTGGGAAAGGGGAGAGTCAGGAATGACTCCAGGGATTTGGGCACCATACTTAGGTGAATGGTGGTGTCACCTACTGTAGGGGGAACACTGGGGAGTGAGCCAGTAAAGGGTAGTTGTGTCACAAGGGTGTCCCAACCCAGGACCGCCCCAGCCAGTCTTCCAGCTCCTACTGGCCATCAGACACAAGCTGTCTGTTATGACCCACAGGGATCCACCTCAGTGGGTGTGAGCCCTTCTCGCTTCCAACATCCTCTTTTTTTTTTGAGACAAAGTCTCGCTCTGTTGCCCAGGCTAGAGTGCAGTGGCATCATCATAGCTCACAGCAACCTCAAACTCCTGGGTTCAAGCAATCCTCCTGCCTCAGCCTCCCGAGCAGCTGGGACTACAGGCATGCGCCACCACACCCAGCTAATTTTTCTATTTTTTGTAGAGATGGGGTGTCACTCTTGCTCAGGCTGGTCTAGAACTCTTGAGCCAAGGAATCCTCCTGCCTTGGCCTCTCAGAGTGCTGGGATTATAGTCGTCAGCCACCTGGCCCGGCCTAAGGGCCTTTAATTCAAAGTACTCTTAATACCAAGGAGTCATATTTTGGGGTGAAATTTCCTGAGCTCCTTCACTGCTTTAGATAACTTGCCTAATCTTTCTGGGCATTAATTTCCCTTTCTGGATCAGTGAGAGGTGACCAGAGAGGGCCCAGCCCAGGGCCCATACTTTCTGTAAAGAGAAAGTGCTTTACAAAGGCCAGCCCAGTCTCCCTGAGGGCACCGGCCCCCAGCCCTGGCTTGAGGTCCCCTGCCCACACCATCTATTCTGATTGCAGACCACTTAGAGCAAATGACTCCCAACTCTGCCGCCCTCTCCTTGCCAGTACCACAGGCTTCCATCCTTCTCCCCGCAGACACACCTGTCCTTCCTCAGAGCCCGCCTCCCACAGGAGCCTGCGCCCCCAGCTGGCCAGCCAGGCGGGATGTCTGCTTTGACTCTCTCCACCCCTGCTGGCCAACTAGACATTCCCAGCGGAAATGCTCAGGTTGACCTGGAAAACAGAGATGGACAACCTCTACCCCAACTGAGCCCGACGGAAGCTGGACAGCCCAGATGGGGATGCCAGGTCCTCAGGACGCAGCACTGAGGCCCTGGACCACGGGGTGAGTCCCCCAGGAAGTGACTCAGAGGTCCCCAGACATCCATGAGCCTGAGCCCAGAGCTGTCCAACCCCACCAGGCCTGCCTCAAAGCCCAGGAGCTGGAGCCAAGCACACCAGACCGCCCGGGAGAACCAAGGCGTCGGGAGGGCAGGGACCTGTGACATCCAGCTGCTCTGGGACAGCAAAGCGTGCGGAGAGAGACACAGAAAGACTGACTGAGAGACGACAAAGTAGGGGAAGGGAGAAAAGGACAGAGACAGTCAGAGACCAGGAGTGAGGGGCAGCTTGGTGGCTGTAGAATTGCTGCACTGGCAAGGCTTAGGGGCAGCAGTCCGGTGGGATGGGGACCCGGGATTTCTCAAAGGTAACATAGCAAGTGCCTCACTCGTGAGGCGGAATGTTTAGGCAGCGCCATGGGGCAGCGGTGGCCCCAGGTGAGCCACTCCTGCCCCAGTCAACTCCGTCTGAGCCTGTGTGTTTGGGCCCGGGGGAGGGAGGGTCCCAGGGACAGACAGGACAGCACCAAAGCTCTGAATAGCCTCTGCTCCCACCAAGCCCGTTACAAAACGTCAAGAGTATGTGACTTCAGGCTCCTTGGCTCTCTGGGAGCTTTATGTCTTCATAAATAGATTTCTGGCCAGTTTCCTTAAGCCCTGAAGCCTCCCCCACTCCCCCCAGGGTAACAAAGGGAGGGTCCAGAGCTCAGGGCTGCACTGAGTCGCTTTGTGTCCCACCATGCACCTCAGTTTCCTCAGGCCCAAGAAGGGCACCCCCACCCCGAACCCCCTCCAGCATCATCACCAGAATCAAATAAAGCAAATATGTGTGTGTGAAGTGTATCTTGTGCCATTAAACTAGACACAAACCTCAGGGATCATCACCGTCAGCACCGCTGCCGCCTCTCCAGGCCCAAGGAGGTGGTGTTCCGCGCGAGTCTGGATCGGACTGACTTGGAACACCGTTGCAAACACACTTGCCACCTGGCACCACACTCAGGCACTCAGCTGGGAGACGAGTGGCCATAAATCCTTTTCTACAGGCGGCCTGACTCCCTGCACTACACACAAACAGGGCCACACACTTCCACCCATAATCACATCCTGAGAACGTGACTGGGGGTGGCGGAGGAAGTCTGTTAGACCCTAAGAAGGGAGAGGACAGACTCTCTGACTTCTCCCAGGCAGGCAGGCCAAATCCCCCAGGGAAGCTGGTGTTGGGAGACATTTCCCAGCTCGCGCCACCCCTCCCCCTCTGCCTCCAGCTTCTCCCGGCCTGAGCTCCGCAGCCATTTCTTGTCACTGCTGAACAATAGGCCTTGCTAGCAGCTGGCAGCTCAGGCTGCCCTGCCCTGGAGGGGAGGGAGGAAAGAGGGGAGGATCCCTGATGGCTGTGGGGCTGGGGCCACCAGCCTGCTGTGGAGGGGGTTCCCAGCTCCAGGGACAAAGCCAGCATGTGTGCCTCCTCGGTCATGCACACGGCCACACCATCCCAGAAGCCTCGAAGGCTGGCATCCTTAGAGTAGTGGCTCTCCTCCCACCCAGAGCTTTGTAAAAATCCTCAAGGCCAGGACTGCATGCCCAGAGACGTGGGCGGAGTCCTCCGTGATTCTAATGTGCTGCCAGGGAAAACCCCAGCTTGGAGTGTGGCAGGCATGTGTGTACCCTGTATCCTTCTTTAGCTACTGACTCCCAGAGAAGGGAAGTGACTGGCCCAAGGTCACACACAGCCATGACAAGAGAACGTAGGGGCATTCAGCCCTGTAGAGCTAGCTCACCTCTTGGTTCACTGCTGACCCCAACAGGACGTCTTCTTGCTCCTGCTCCGCAAGGCAATACCCTATGAAGAGTGGTGAAACCACTTACCCAAGGTCAGGCAAGGGACAGAGGTAAAGCTCAGATTAGAACAAGGTCTTCTTACTCCCCTGCCTTGCTCAGTCTCCAGGCTGAAGGCAAGGAGTGTGCGAAAGGTGTTACAGGAGTCCGAGAGACCCAGGCTGCAGGCCCAGCTCTGCCACTTACCAGCTGTGTGACCTTTAGAAAGTTGCCTAATTTCTCTGAGCCTGGCCTCCCACCTCTGTAAAGTGGGGGTGGTAAAAAAGAGAGAGAGAGAGAGAGAGAGAGAGACACAGAGAGAGACAGAGAGAGAGAGAGAGAAGAGTTCTTGAGATCACGCACACCAGAACATAGCTGGGTCTGGCACATGTGAGTGCTCAGTAAGCGGTAACCCTGGGGACTGTTAGTCCTGATCTAGTCAAAGATTCCCTTCCAAGAGGAACAAAAGGACATCAAAAGCAAAGATGGAAGAGGCAATAGGGAACCTGGGACCCTGGATTGGCGTGTAAGCATGGAGCACAGAGTTCTCTGTAAATAAATAGCTGACCATCAGGACATGCATGGTATTAGGAGGTCTTGGTGGCCTCCACAAACATGCTTTCAGCATTAAGATACTCCAGCTTTGCCTTAAGGCTTAACCTAAAGCAGCACACTGAGAGTGGAGACCTGGCTTTAGCCTTGCCCACTGGAGATGTCCGCTCTCGTGTGACTTCCAGAGTGCCCTGGCCTCTCTGGCCCTCATGCTCTCAGGACTCTCCTGGCTCCTGTACTGTAGTCGTCTTCCCAGGGGAGTGTGTGTGCAGACAATGGAAGCCCTGAGCCTGTCCCATCTATGGTCAGATGCTGTCCTAAGTATTATGAGGGTTGCGAAGATCAGGCTTTGGCAAACTGTTTCTGTACAGGGCCAAAGAGCAAATATTTTAGCCTTTGAGGACCACATAGTCTTTGCCGCAGTAGCAAGACAGCAGCCATAGGCGACTCACAGATACAGGAGCACAGCCGGGTCCCATAAATACTTTACTTACAAAAATAGGCAGTGGGCAGGATTTGGCCTATGGGTCGCAGTTTGCCAACCTCCGGCAAAGATAAACAATACAGATTGCTGCTCTTAAGGATAGCAAAGGCTAGGGAGGTAACACGGTGTGCGGCTAACCTGAAGACCCTGCAGCACTTGCTAAGTGCGTTTGCCGAGGCATAGAGCCCTGCAGGAGCCCAGGAGAAGACGTTGGTTTTGACCATGGAGGATGCAGAGAAAATTTCATTGACAGGCATTTGAACTTGGTCTTGAAATGATGGTAGAATTTCTACAGGCAGAAGGGGCAAGCCACACCCAAGAGCACACAGAGGCAGGGTGCCGGTGTGTGCAGGGAATGGGGCACGTCCAGTGTGCCCCGTCCTCCGTGAGGACGGAGTGAACCTTGGACCCAGGCAAGGGAGGGGTGGAGTGCTGTGCTTCTCTCATTCTGTACAGAAGGGTTAACTACAGGATGTTTTTTTCTTCTTTTAATTTGACAAACATCTACAAGTGCCTACTATGTGCCAGGCACAGTTCTAGGCATGAGAGGATACACTTCACATTCATACTTGCATTTTTATTATACCGTCGACATTTTCAAAGAGCTTTAGGAGCTATCACTTTATCTCATCTTCAGAAATAGAGATTCAATAATTTGCCGAAGTTCTATCATTGATCAACAGCAGATGCTCATCATTTGTGATACGAACCACTCCACTGAGCACCAAGCCCTCATCGCTAGTTGCCTGAGTATCGCCACTGGGCTGTCTGGGAAGTGCTCTGTTTCAGTTTGCCAGGGCTGCTGTAACCAAGTTCCTCAAACTGGGTGGCCCGGACATTTATTTTTCTAGAGGCTAGAAGTCCCAGACTGAGGTGTTGGCGGGGTTGGTTCCTTTGAGGGCTGTAAGAATAATCTGCTTCGTGCCTCTCTCCTTGCTTCCAGCGGTTTGCTGGCAGTCTTTGGGGTTCCTTGGTTTGCAGATCACCCCAATCTCTGCCTTAAATTTCACATGGCATTCTGTGTCAACTTTTTTTCATAAGGTCTTTAGTCATATTGAATTAGGGCTCATTTTAACTTGATTTTCTCTATAAAGATCCTATGTACAAATTAAGGTCACATTCTGCAGTATCAGAACCTTTTTTGGGGGCCACAATAAAACCCCTAACACTTCCCCAACATTGGCTCCCCCGCATCCCACTGCTGATTCAACAGAATTCTCATTTTCCAGGACTCTCATATCCAGCCCCTTCTGTCAGCAGTTGGGCAGGCGAGGCTGGATCCGACAACCCCATGAAAGACGGTCCAGCAGCCAAGGGGGCTATGCAGGATCTCCCCCATCAGCCCCTGGAAGACGGCTGGGGGAAGGCTCCAGATCGACAGTCAGGGGGCACTTATGGAGGATGTGCGACAATCACAGGAACCACTGGCATTTTAGCACGTCAACTCTACAGTCAGGGATGTTGGAAACAATTGCGGCAGAAAGACTCGTTAGGGGCAGGTATAACAGCTGGCAGCAGGAGGGAGGACCTGAGTTGGGGAAGTTGTGGTGAGGATGGAGAGGAGGTGGCAGAGGGAGCAAAGTAGCTGGGGCTGGAGCCCAGACCCTGCGTGTGGACAGCTGAGCCGGGTGTGGGAGAAGACAGCTGAGGCCCACGAGCCTGCAGTCCAGCCCCCAGGGGAAACGAGACAGTGTGAGACACACTATGTGTGAGATGGCAAATCTTGGCAGATATGAGCATCAAGAGCTCAGGAGAGAGGTAGGGGCTGGAAATACGTTTTGAGAGTCCCAAGGGGTTAGACAGCCTTGGGGGAGCAAGCTGATGAATGAGTGGAGGCTTGCTGAAGAGCTGGTCACCGGCCAAACCCTGGAAAAAACAATGTTTTAGAGAGAGCTGGGCCACAGATGTGAGAAAAAGGAGGTCAAGAATGGTCCAAGAGGTAGGGGGAGGACCAGGAGAGAAAGGTGGTCCCTGTGAGCAAGAAGGTTCAAGTCCAACGGCACCGACTCCAGCAGAGGCCCCTGTAGCTGCTGCAGGACTGTAGTTCAATGCGAGCAAACTGCTGTGCCTTGCTCCGTGGTCAAAAGAAAACTTCGAGCATGCCTCTCTCATCATTTAACTGTTTATTGTATAATATAAAACTACAAAAGTAAGACTGCTCATTTCCATGTACATTTAATCTGTCCACTTATTTCGATTACAGCCCAAACCTACATGTGAATACAGCCATCTGGGTTCCGATGTAACATCTGTAATATTGCATAGAAAAGGCACAGCTCTCAGGTCTGTGGGGGAAAGGTTATACCTCCGTTCGGACAAAAAGCCCTCCTCAAAAACCATGCACCAAACACGGCACTATGTACACCTTCTTCAAAGTCACGGTCATTCGCACATATGGCCTGCACTTCTCTTCAAATTTGTTATCCCCAAAAGAAGTCCAACATTTTTATTGGCTTTGTCTACAACAGCATTTGATCCTGGCTAATTTTAAAGAACCATTCGGACTCATTCTTAGAAACACGGAAAACAATTGTACATAAGCAGGACTCACACAACTCCATGCCTCCAGGTGCGGGGCAGTTACAGGAAGTTAACCATTTACAGCCAGGACAGGTTAAATACGCTCTTTTCAGTATTTTCAGAAATGTATAGAGGTCCAATTTGTAACAGCAAGGTTTTCAAATTAAGACAATTCATATAGAGTGGAATAACAATCGCTGCACAAAGTAGAGTCTCTTTTTTTTTTAACATCTGTCATTTAAGAAGGCTGTCCTGCGGTATTCATAATTCATTGTTTACCGCATAGGTGGTTAATACATTTAAGCTTTAAAAACGATCCGTAAGTTGATACTTTGGCTCTTTGGAGCTTATTTAGTTAATAAATTTTCCTTGATTGACCTCGGGGCAGTCGGGGCACTCCAAGGGGCTATGGCGACAAAAAGCTCAGTTGGTAAAGACACTCGAGAGGTGCAGAGGAGGCTCAGGCCATTTCTCACCCTTTGGTATGAACGAGGGTGCCCGTGGGGTTGCCCCTTCTGTCATCCAGAGAAAGTGCTACTAAAAAAACTTTAAAAAATATCAACCCTTTGATGCTTGATTTTCTCAAAAATTTGGAGGTATTAAAACATTCCTCATCCATACCTTTTGCATATTTCAAATAGACCCATATTAGAGAAGAGAGTAAAAATGAATGTGGACTGTGCATACGATGAGAAGACCCAGGGGTCCTGGCACAGACCCCCTTTTAATACAGATTTACATTCCTACAAGAGAATACATTCCTACCATACATTCTGCACATGTTACGATCCAGATGTTGTTAGAGCTCCACAGTAAAATAAATATATTTACACAGAAAAAGGAATAAATAACTTATGGGAAAAAAAAATCACTTCAAATTCAAAGCTCTTATGATTCTGCTCTCATCTTGTCACTTCATTGCACATCACTGTCAATAATTGTCCTCTCCCAGCCCCAGCCCCCAGCGTGTCTTTCTCACGAAGGCACCTCAAGCTGCCTGCCTGGCTCTGGATGCCACGCAACATCGTTTACGGAGGGGAAGGCACTGCTGCCAGGTGGCATCTGGAAGCACATCCCATACTCAAACTGGGACTTGGAGATCCCACCGCTGGCTCCTACCCTTCCTTGTTGGGACATCACTTTGTAAGAATAGGACACAAAGACAATGTGAACCCTTGACGGTTTTGCTCTTTCTGAAAATGGGCCACTAATTTTCCATGTCTTTCTCGTGTTAGACTTTGAATCAAGAATTTACAGCAAGGGTGTCAGAGTTAAAAAGCATTTGCCTGCTGTTGTTGGGGGTTTTTGTTTTGATTTTGAAGCCCAGCCTTACAAATACATGAGAGTCAGAGAACCAAGTTTGGGCAACACTTCTCTGTGCTTATTTGAACTGTTGCCCAACATATGGGATTTGTTTAAACACAGGATTTGCTAATCCAACGAAAGTACAGTTGTTCTAAGTTACTGTAAGTCAGTTTTAACAATGGCAAATCAACTGCTTTACCCGGTTATTGTTCGGAATAATCAACACCATTGTATATGTGTACGTATGTAGACGTGTGCAGCATGTGGCAATTCGCCGGGTCCTCCAGTTATAAAAAGTATGGAGTCTGGGCAGACTTGTTCTCTACAAGAAAGGGAAGCTCTTAAAATGGACAGGCACAGTGACACTGGAAGCATCTACAACAACCCTCACCTTAATTATATGGTCCCTGGTCCTATCAAAGGAAATGACACATCTGCAGCAGTCAGAGGTGTCTGTGTGGAGGTTGCTTGTAGGAGAACAAGTGCAATTTGATCAGTTTCTCACTGCTCTACAGAGTTGATAATTAGCCATTAAAACACATTCAAGTGGGGTAAAAAAGTACATTAGAATGTAGAAAGATTTTATCATATCATATATGAATCTTTTGCTTCGAAGAGCAGTTCCTTCATCACAAATGTATTTGCTTTGCCATGTGCATTATAAAAATAAAACTATCTATGGCTTGTTTAAAGTGCCATTTTATAAAGTTGTCTTTTTTAATTAGCCAGAAAGACCCAATTTTATCCATGGCAAGAAGTGAGCAGAATTGGTGACTGAATATTGACAAATGACCAACAACAAAGACAACAACAACAAAAAACAAAATCCCATAATTTAAAATTTTTAAATAAATATAAAAGTTATTCCTAAAGAAGCCATCTGCATAACAATATAGGTTGTAACCTGCACTCAACAGCTAAAGTACCATTGGAAGAAAGAAAAAACTGAAACGAAAAGGCCATAAACAATTTCGGCAACAAGCATGATACATTGCAAACGTTTTAAAATTAAATGTACACCACTAGGAATAAAAAGCTACTTCTCAAGTGTGTCCTAGGGGTGGGAGGCGGGGGTGTGTGTGGGGGAACATGCATAGAAAATCCTGTCTGTGTTTTTGGGTAAAACAGCCTTGTAAAGTGTAGTTAAAGCAGTTGATTTAAGAAAGCAACCAGATGGGAAGCCGTCACGTAAGGTGAGGAACTCCAGGTTCAAGAGTCATGGATGTTGTAAGAGTGCATCCCGGGCCAGCCGAGGTGAGCAGAGCTCACTGTGGTGATCACAAAGATGCCATTTTTAGCTCTTAGCAACAGAGAGACAAAAGCTCTAGGGAAGGGAAGCTGCAAAAGACAATTTAGCAACATGATGGATGCAACAAGAAGAGATTTTCTTCTTTAAGAGCCCTAAGCATTGCAATAGGGCTTAGTTCCATGAAGAGGTTGGTTGCTTATCACAAAAATGTATTCAGATGTAAAATATCAGGTCATCATAAAAATTATGCCAAAAAGGAAAGATCTGGGTTTTCACTTAAAAAAATAAAAACAATTAAAAGAGCAAACTTGGCATAAATATACTCTAAAGTAAGACTGGTAGCCATCCCTTCAAAAAAGGGAGTTAAAGAGAACCATCATTTAAACCCCAAGCTCTGTGGCCATCTCCACTAACTGCTTAATGCAAGTTTGATGATCAGATGTGGCTCTGGCTTTGGAAGTCACAGTACTGGCGGGTGTTTGTGCCAGGGGGTCAGTGTGTGTGAAATTTGGGTGTGATATCACCTGGCCCTTTCTTAAAGCGCTGTGTGTGTTATGTGTGTGCATGTATGTGTCCGTGTGTGTTTGCATTTGGGGACATCAACTGCAGATTGATTTGATCCAATTTTCTCTTGCACCATACACATATAAAACATTACAACTCTATAAAAGTACAAGTGCAACTTGTACATCTGAAGTTTGCAGGAACTATGTGAGCAAATCCTATCAAAATAGCTATTTTATATGTATAAACAGCATTTGTTTTTAGAAAAACAATATCATAAACTGCAGAATCTGTACAAAAATATAAAATAAATTTGGGCAGCAAGTTTTCTAAACAGCCATGTAAATGCAACACTTACGAGGAGTAGTTAATGCCTCTAAAAAGGCTGAATTGCCAAGTCAACCTATACAGGGCGAAAATGCCAAAAAAGGTACTGAGATTATCTAAATTATATATATATATTTTTTTCTTCTTTACCTCTTGCAATAAAACTTATAGAAAAAATAGACAAAATATGCACATGCAATTTACAGCTTTTCCAACTTAATCCTTGTGCTTCACTTGAACTGTTTATTTTTGTCATTCTACATAGAGCAACATTGTCTTCAAATGTATTCTTTCCTATACCAGGGTAGTAGGTCTCTGAGGAACCACTCAAAAAAGCATATTAAAAGTGGTCATACTTGTATGAAGGCACTCCAACTCTGCTCAAAGCAAAAACTAGTGTGATCCTTTTGTAAAATTTTCTTTTTTTCTCTGAAAAAGGCAAGCAAGGGTGCATGCACAGTGCGGAGAACTGTCAGGGTTGTGGGAACGCCCCAGGGTCTGGGCGGGCACAGCCGCCTCGGGCCTTAGGACCCGACGAGCACCTCCATGATGTGGTCCAGCTCTGTGAGGTCCATTTTGAAAGGCTGACTCGGGGTGACGGGCTGGCTGCTGTAAGGAGCCAGAGTTTTGAGGAGGTCGTCGGCTGACACGGGGGCCATTTTGGAGGCTGTCCCTGACGAGGACGTGCAGGGGTCAAAATCATACATGGACGTATCGATGTCGGCAAACAGGATGTCATCCAGGGTCAAGTCTGTCAGGAAACCCGTGGACGTTGTTATTTCGAAATTCCCAGGCAGAGAGTCCATCAGTTTCGAGTCGTCTGTGCGGCTCTCTTGGGGCCCCTCGGGTTTCTGGATGCTGGACTCGATGGGGGTCCCTTTGGAGCTGTCAGTCGCTGCTGCTGTGGCCTCTGTGGAGGTAGATGTGGGACAGAGCTCCTCGATCTCGTCCAAGGCAGAGGAGAAACTGTCCTTTTCTGTCGGGAGGGCTGGAGGTGAGAGTCTGGTGGGAGCCGTGGGCTGCACGGCCTGGGAAGTGCAAAAAGTGTCATCGTCATCCTCGAGGAGTGAGGCCGGGGTGAGGCAGGCCTCCAGGGGTGTAGTGCTTCCGAGGTCACAGGGGTGGGCGGGAGGGGACCCGAGGTGGCTGAAGGCAGGTGGGGCCTCTTGGTAGCTGTCACTCAGCTCCTCCGTGGGCTGGGAGGAGGGGGTGAACGCAGGCCTCAGGCTGCCTTCCTGTTTGAGTTCCTCCTGGATCCGCCTCAACATGTTGTTAATTAAAACGGTCTTTTGCAAGCTGGGCTCTGTCAGGGGCCTGTGGTTATAGAGTTTCATAAGGGAAATGTTGAAGATAGTCTGGCGCTGTAAGGTGTAAGACACCTTGGATGGACCGTCAGAGGCAGACACGATTTTGCCTTCCAGCCCATCTTCATGCTCATCAAACTTCCGTTTTCCTCCTTTACCCAACATATATCTGCAAAGGAGAGAGGGAGGAAATAGCATTAATCACACGAAAGCTGATTTCTGCCAAAAAAAAAAAAAAAGGTTCAGGACTTGGACTTCAGTTTCTTGCCCAGGATTATAGAGAAGAGCAGACAGATTAATTGAGGGGTGGGGGACACCTTTTAGAAAAAGATAGAGTTAGCAAATCTACCTTTGTATGCCTGTGGAACAATTTTTATCACAAGGTAGTCTGGTGAATGTATTTCTTGAGAAATGTGTACGACACAGACAAGTTAAGAGTTGCCATGGAAACCGTGATTTTGACTTTCTCAGCTCATGTGCTTGTGTTCACATGCAGGTTCAATTTCCCTCCCCCAAATGGATGTATTTTTAAAACCCAAGAAAACACTTACAATGCTATGACCTAAACAGATACAGGTGTCATGAATTATAGCTTGAACACATCTTGAAGGATTAAAAGAACCAAGTTAAAGAAGGGGAACATGTATAATTTTGGTAGAACTGGGTGTGCTTTCAAAACGCTTTTTCCTTCCTCATTATGCATGGAGTCCTTCTGCCTGTTTGGTGACATGTGGCGAAGCACTTGGCCTGTGTTAAATGACCACAGTGACTAAGCCACCACTGCTTTTCATTCTAGAATCCAGTGGAGGAATGTGTATTTCCCAGCCTAAGTTTTTCCTTGGCTCAATTCATCACACAGTTATGTCTGAATGCAACTGGATTAGTTTTAAAGTAATTTGCTCTGAATATAAGCATTGCTGTTTGGATACTTGAGACACTTCATAACAAAATATCTACTGTGATCCCAGAGATACATCTGTATTCTAAAGAAACAATGACCTCAGGACTCAGACCTTGGGAATTTGGTAAATAGGTTGAATTTTAAAATTGCAGTGAAGAACTGCCCCATCTCGCCTGCTGTTCACGGCCCAGGCTGTGTCCTCTCTTGCTCTGGCCTTAGTGAATACTGATCTTCAGCTGGTTGTCACCTTCTCGAGTGTGGTCCCTCCAACTCTCCAAGGTCATGTTACATCGTCATCACTCACTTTCAGAACTTCCACCTTCTAAACATAACAATCTAAAGTCCATTAGTCTTTGCCTCACCAACCTTGCTTTCTAACCATTTAATCAAGAAATTGTCCTCTGTTGTTCAGACCAGGATACATGGTTCTAACTAAGCCAGGCCCATGCTTGCTCCCTCGCTCCCTCTACGACACTCACACACACGTTAATCCTATTCTCAATGTGGCTCACTCTTTCTGAAATCTTCATATACGGGCAATTGCTATGTAGCTATCCAGTTTTTCTTCTAAATGCTACTTACCTTTTACTGAATTGCTTCAGCTGACTGATCACACCTCATGCAATCCTTTATTAACATACTCCACATCTAGCTACCTCGGTGGAGAGTCAGGCGTGAATACAGTCTGGTCTTCAACAGGCTAAATATCTCCTCCTACACCTTATCACCACTTTGAATTTCAAGTCCCATCAAAGGAACAAAGCTAAATGGAATATAAACTTCACACAACTTTCTTCCAATACTTTGTTATAAAGAAGGCCATGCTGCCCCTCAAGACAGATGTACAGGTGGCCACAGAGCCTGGCACACAATTCCTACTTAGGGTGACTGACTTCACTGCCTCAGTCTACAGAAGAGATGAATGAAGAAGGCTGCAACCTATCAACATCAGAATCAGCTTGAGATTTGTTAATACCCACAAAGAATGTGGAGTTACTTGTATGAAACATTTCCTCTCATTTTGTAAACATTAAGAGAATGGCTGTCAATCACTAGGACCAAAGACCATGCCTGTAATTAACTGTTCTCCCAGGCAAGGAAAGTATGATAGTAACAAGTGACTTATCTAATACTTCATGTGACAAGCACATTTCCTACTGTTTAGTGCTAAAAGTCTCATTTATGTATCTATTTTGCATAGAATATTTGCCATCTAAAGTTTTCGTGCCCATTTAAACCTCAGAGTGAATCAGAGTGGGGGAGGTGGTTTCATTTCACATTGCAAAACACTTACTAGTTCATGCATCAGAAGGGTTACTGACAACTGGATTTTGAAACCATAATTATAGTCACAATTATACTATTTGTATTTGCTTACAAATTTGAGCATTTAGATACTTACAGAAAAATTTCACTTTTGCTAAAGAGCTTACTAAATGCATTTAATTCTAAGTGCATTTAATTTTCATATAAAGTTGTTACATGACCTATGTTATGTGATCACAGCACATTTACACATGCGTGTGAGTACACAACTACACATATGTGCACTCTAAAACAGTGTTTCTGAAAGTGTGGCCCACAGATGGTGGCAGTCTGCGAACTGTTACTGGTCCACGATGAGCTAAGTGGAGATATTGTATTATTTAGAAACTTTTGCAAATTTACAGGGTAACTGTCTGTAAATCTAATTTTTGAAATGAACCGTCTATTTTCTATACCTTTGTATTTTAAATTTACTTTTCTAGTAATTATTTTTATTGTGTTTTTTCTAAAGGCCAGGAAGGACTGGGGAAGGGAGGAAAAACAAGATGGCTCCTCATCACAGAAAACTTCAGAAGCTCTGTCCCAAAATGTCAACCAAAATCCAACTAAAAACAAATTAGTAAGCTCATTGCCACTTTGAATTTTTATTGGTTTTCTGGAAGAGAGGTAACATTTAGGCAAGATGGTGTAGACTTTTCTTTTAGTTTCTTTTAGTTATCAATGTAGAACTGTCTTTTTAAAACAACAGTTTTTCAATAACACATTTTTCTAGAAATAATCACTGAATCTACGGAACTCACGCATTTAAAAAGCACACAGGCCATGCAATACTATAGGCATTTAGCAGAATTCCCATGGCTGAAAGAGATCGGTGGAGATACTTTGAAAGAGGTATCAATGTGAGAAGCACCTAATTTCCAATTAGAAAGATCCAGCTGGTGGTAGCTATGTGCTAATCCTAATGATTTAGGGAAAGGCTGATAAGACATCTGTAATGCTGCCTGGAAGGGGAGGGTGGAGGGCTAATGTAAGCAAAATCCGTGAACAGGAAAAGATACACAAATCAAATCTTGGATGTACTTCAAATGTGTGAATAAGGACCCCCGATGGAGTGTGGCTCAAAGCAGGTTTGCCTTGGTTTCTCTATTTCATATTATGAGGCAAAACTGAATCCACACACCCAATAAGATTGAAAAATGCACACAATCCTGATTTTTAATCCTCATTCTATCTAAATTGTTATAGAAAGGAATAAAATGAAACATAATAAAACTGATTTCACATTTTCATTTAAAAGTTTTCCCAGTTTGCTTAACACACTGCAGTAACAATACGATTAGCGTGATCAGAAGAGGCCTCCAGCTCCTAGAAGGGGGAGGGCGGTGAGAACTCTCACTCTCAGGGCTTTGTGTAACAACCACCTCCTTAAGCAGGGCAGGGTTTAAAGAAAAGAGGAGACATGCCCTCAAGAACATGCCCTCAAGAACCGGAAGGCAAGAAGCCAGATGCCTCCTGCCCCTCCCTGCCTCTCAGGGCCTGGTGCAGGCTGCCCAAGGCCAGGGTCAGCCCAGCCCCTCAGAAGCCTCTATTTCCTCAGCCACTCTAAGAGAGTAACAATAGCTCTTTAAGCAGCCATAGGAGAGGCACGTGACCTTTCAAAAGGCCTCACCAGGCCGCAACTAGAAGATGAAGCAGTTGCAGGAGCTCATTAAATGCTTCTAGGTAACTCCAGGAAAGGGGGGGTTTCCATGGTCCCTGCCCAGGGGTGGCCTGGAGCTCAATGAAAGGTGGTCCTTGTGACTCCTTTAATTCTGAGGCCACCCCTAGGCACCCCTAGGCTCTGACACCCCACTGTATCGCCTTCCTAGACTTGTGAAGACCCAAGCCCATGCCTTCTACCCAATTTTTCAGACAAAGACCCAAAGGGACCCTGAGCTTCAGGGGTGGGTTAGAGACCCCCACATGAGGAATAGGGGAGTGCTCCCTCCCTCTTCTGCCCACCCTAAGGGGCCTCAAACTAATCATGGCCACTTTTCTACTCAAATTCATTGGCTCCTAATAGAAGGTTTGAAACAAGACACCCTACGTCCCTAATAAACTTCTGAGAAACAAATTCCTAGCATTCTGGTTTTCTTAAAATAAATTTCAGCAACTATTAACTGCAGCAAACTAAGTTTCAAAAATAAAGAACGAAACTCATTGGTAGCTATATAAATGAAAACTTCTCTTCTGGAGTTTCACAGGGAGTTTAATACTGAATAAAAATCCATACCCCAAACCTGGCTTCCAATTGTGCAGCTTTTCATTAGGAAGGACCCTAACCTCAAAAGCTATTTAATATAATCTGTTAGGGCAGACACTCAAAAGTAGCAAATGCTGGCTGGGTGCATGGTGTGTGCCTGCAATCCCAGCTCCTTGGGAGCCATGTTCACTTGAGGTCCAGAGTTGGAGACCCTGTCTCATTTAAAAAATATAAATTTTAATTAAAAAAAAATAAGGTAACAAATGTCACTAGGAGTTTCCACAGAAGACAAACTCCTCAAGGCCCATTTTCAAGAGCTTGATCCAACTTCCTTTTGAACTAGTAAATAACAACTAGAAATTCTGTGATTTCCCTTTTCAGGAGTGTAGCAGGCTTCACAATTAAGTGACATGTTGTTTTAAAACTCAGTTAACCAGGCAAAGCTAAACTATAGTGTAGTAGTTGCTAGTGGAGCAAGAGGCTTTTGGAGAGCTGGTCATGTTCTATTAGTATTTCCTCACCTGGGCGGAGATACACCCAGGGGTTTGTTTTGCCATAAGTCACTGGCCTGTGCACTTGGGATCTTGCACATCTCCATATGTGTGCCATACTTCAACAAAAACGTTTTCAAAACATTAGTTAAAAGCTCCTAAGAAAAAGGCTCCTAATTCAAAAGGGAGCTTTAAGCAGCTGTATCCCTGGCAGGGGTGGGGAACCAGTGGCCTTAGGGCCACATGTGGCCTTCTGGATCCTTGAGTGCTGCCTTCTGATTGAATCCAAATTTTACAGAAGGAATCCTTTTAATAAAGGGATTTGTCCTGTTAAGTTTGGATCCGGTCGAGGAGGCCACACTTGGGGATCTGGACGGCCACATGTGGCCTTGAGGCTGCAGATTTCTCACCCCTGCACGACTACCGGTGTGACCACTGGTTGCTGAAGAGTCCAATGCTGACTCTAAAACCCACACAAAAACGAGGCCTTTGCATTAATGCCAACAGTTCAGAGCAGTGATGTGTCCTCTTTAGAAGAAAAAAGAAACAAGGAGAAGACGTGCGGCGAGTGTCTCAGGAGAAGGCCAGCAGAGGCCATTCCCTCCCTTTGACATCTTGGGCCGCTAAAACCCACAGCCTGTAAGTGGAAACACACCCTCCTTTCAGTTTCTTTTGGGGGTAGTGGAAGAAGAAAGGAGTGCCCCTGGCAAAACTAATTGTGTGTGTGACAGACTTCTGAGTTGAAAAGAGTCTGGATCAAAGTTGGGCCAGAAATTGTTCTGAGATAATTTCTGAAACACAGAATATTCTCCTTTCTCCTTGCTTCACTCCATACACTTGCCTTAAGATGCGTTTTGGATCCTGCTTTTGAGGTGGTCCAAATGGAGAGCTTGTGTTCAAGACAAAAGGACACCTCCCACCAGCGGGAGCCCAGCAGCAGAGACCTTCCGGAGCCGCCCCTCCAGGCTGCTGTCATGCAGACAGGGCAACTCCCGAGCAGGGAGGGGAAACCCCATCCTACTGCCACGAAGGGGCCACTTCTGCTTAGACAACTTTCTACGCTTAAAATATTACACCTTAAAAACACACTGGACTAAGGAAATCTGACAACGCCTCAGCTTTTAACACCCTTCTCCCCCAAGTAACAACAACAGCGAAAACAAAAAGGCTGTCCAGAGAAGGACAGGTAGTTGGTGACAGCTGGCAAGGGTCAGAAAGGGAAGCTCAAAGAAACAGGGAGCCCTCAGCCCGCCCAGTGTCCTGGCCTGCAGCTGGCACAGGAGTGACCATCCACGTCCAGTGGGGTGCGGGAGGGAGGTGCCAGGTATCTGCTCATCAGAGGTAGACCTCAGACCCCAAAGCAACTGCCTCTAGCCCAGGGGAGTGACAGGAACAGGGGCAAAATTCCATCGGGGAGAGAGCCTCCCCACGGTTTATTTACAGACAGGGTAAGGACTCCCAGAAGACAAGGAAGAGCATTCCTAACAGAACCCCTAAAGCTGCTTGGATTGGGAAGCTTTTTTTTTTTCTTTCTTTTTTTTAAACCAAAGCTCATCCAGGATTTCTGAGGTCCCTGCAGTAACATCCATGCTAATTGGTAAGTAAGACAAAGCCTCCCCTAACAAATCAGCAATGTAATTATAAAGCCAGTCACTAGATCAAGCCAGTTACCAGCGCCCCTGCGATATTCTGAACCTGTAACCCGATACCACTGTTCTCGGTGCCTCCTCCGGGCTCTCCCCTGCTGTGCACTGAGCTGTCGGTGCTGCTGTTTGTTCCAGATCAGACCCTGCATTGCACGAAGACCCATAGGAACAATCCTCCTGGCTTTCTTGACAGCGTCTTGAAGCTTTGAGATAAACCGAAATTCTGCCAGGAAGTCAACCTCTAACAACAACTTTTAAGGTTTGGGGTTGTTTTCTAAAGTCCACATTTTAAAAAATTCCAGCTTTCCCTCTCAGAATTGTACACGCTTCTATTAAATTAAAGAGTTTCTAATGCTGATGGTTTGACACATACAATCTTTTCTAGGGAAAGGAAAGAAAAATTTAAAATGCTGACAACTGCATTTAGTAAGTAAAATACAGTCAAATTCTGGGAGGGAATATTTCAAGCAAACATTTCTTTAGAATACATTATTGCCTAGTTAATAAACATCTGGAAAGAAGAACAGACTTTTTAGAATATAAAGGTCAAGTGGTATAAAATGTTTCTAATAGCCTTTCTTATTGGTTCCTCCCCAAGCTGGGAATTTTAGGTTTCAATCCCAACTCTTATGATGCTAAGGACACCAGTCACCTCCTTCCAAGGACAATGGAAATGCTGACAATTCTTTTATTTTACCTAAGGATTCTGGCTAAAAGCATGGCACACTGAATTTTTAAAAACTTTTATTTTTAAAAAGTTTTTTTAATTTATAAAGAAAAATGGTTTATTCTTTAAAAATTTATAAAGAAAAAAGGTTTATTTGGGAATGGCACGCCTAAAGTAAATGGCTGAGTAGAATTACACAGTTTCTTAAGCTTGACAAAAACATATTCAGGATGATATGATGCCTGGAATTTGCTTTAAAATACTCTGGAAAAAAAAACAGCCATGTAGATTAAACAAGATCAACAAGCTAGGTGGTAAGTACAAGGTGGTGCATTGTACTCTTCCTTTTATTTTGTAGTGTGTTTGGAATTTTCCATAATAAAAAGTTAAAAACCATAACACACCAATACATATTTTTTAATTCTGCAAATTAAAAAATACCAAATAAGCACAAGAAATTATTCACACCCTGAGTGAGAATTATTATATTAACTTGATAGTTTTGTTTTTTTACACAGAAGAAAGTTATTAATGCTCTATGTAAACAAGCATACCCAATGCAAGTTGGAACTCCTTTTAAACTCTGAAATACAGCATGTCACATCCAGCCACAAGGGGGCAGCGCAGAGTAACAAGGCACCCCTGAAGTCTGATTCTTCAGGGGAATTTCTACCTAGAGATCTCTCGGAGTATACACACTCCCAAGACTGTCCCCAAACTTAGATATACACAGGACAATGCAAAGCAAGCTGGGAGCCTTGCCAAGCCCAAACTAAATTATATTACACTATCGTTCAAACTCTGGAAATACTGTATAGGAGAGGTTGTTGCCTGTAACACTGATGTTTCAAAACCATGGTTAAAATCCCTAGAGGATTCCTGAAGTAAGAACATACAACAACAAACACAAACCCAAGTCATGAGATGTGAACTTGGAGAAGCCAACAGTTCAGAATTTCCAGTGAAGGTTCTAACATGGACTCCCAATAACACAGTGAGTCTCAGTTTGTTTAGCATTAAGAATTTTACTACTATAGAAGCCTTTAGTAATCCTACTACTGCTTCTTAATAACCACAAATTATCTCCATACTGAACAGATACTGCTTCAGGCAGTTATTTGGGAAAACCCTTCATAAAGGACACTGGGGAGGAGCTATTTGATTGTAAAATGTAACTCAGATAACCTTAGGGATGAAGCAAGTTCATTGTATAATAACTACTTGCTGGAATTCCCTCTATTCAAGTTACAAGTTCAGGTTGCATGATGTTGTATGTTCAAAAACAATGTTCACAACAGATGAACTACTATCATCAGTCTTCCCATTTGAAAATTGGAAACTGTAAACATTTTTATATATATTATAATCATTTAAATTATTATATTGTTTCATAATAATTTGGAGTCAGGAGTACATTTTAGCATTCTGAATCTAAACTCACATTAAGGGAAGGAATTTTCAGATTTGACTCTCTTTCCCATAAGATTGTGTGCTTGTAAAAGCTAGCCAGCCTTGCCCAACTCCCCATTCCCTTGCATAATGAAAATATTTTTTTCTACTGTATTTATAATTGCTTGGGCGAGATTCTGGTTTCAACCCTCCTGTAGCATCTTTTCCCCAAAGATACGTTGTTTTTCCCCTCACGCTAGAGACCCTTAATGAACAATGTCAGGGGGGAAAAAGGTCTAGAGTAGGTAGAAACCAAAGGCTTTGCCAAAAATACATGAGTGTTTTTGTTTAAAAAAGAGATACATAAAAGTCACACTAAAACAGGTAAATGTAATTTTTTAGAATAATTTGTAAAAAATAAAATTGCATTTTAGTTAAAACCAAAGGTTGCCCTCTAGGTTTTATTAATTAGCCAACTGCTTGCCACTGAATAAAACTAAGGAATGAATAAAAAGTATGCTATCTCAGGAAGTGTGTTTATGGAAGTGTTTCTTGAAAGTTAAAAATTTAAAACTAGTTATGCTTTCAAAATTTGGATGCTTTATTACTATGAAATATCACTTAAAATATTCCTTACAAACACAGAACATATTTCATCTTTTAACTTCTACATAAAGAAGAAAACCAGAGAAATGTTATTTTTTTATTTACTAAGTAAAACTGAACATTGTATTGTATGGCCTACGCCTGAATTCCTTAAGAGAAAAACATCACATTTCTACATGACATGAGCTCAAAAATTTGAGGTATAACAGAAATACGCTTATGAGACATGTAAAAGGGAGGAAATAACTATTCTAATGTGTAAATACCTGTCCTAGGTAAGTAACCTACATATTTGGAATGTTTATTTTAAATGTCTAAGAATTAGGTAGGCTCATGATAAGGTTTTACGAAGATGATTTAAACTTTATATCATATACTTAAATAATCCACACAATAGAAAAAGGCAATGAGGATACAAACTGAACTTGAAGGTAGTGAATGATACTTTGTAAACAGGGCAGCCATTTTTATTGTTTTTTTTTAAATAACTGCTTTAGGATTATTTTGAGATAAAATGTATTTCTTCCCAAGGACTGCTGTGCGTTGATAATGAATGACTCACTGAACTTTAGGCAAAGTCATTTAGTTAAATACAATAAAAATAATCAGAGTACCACACTAAATTTAACAAATATTTATTTTCTAGGGAAAATACTTATTAATACTTCAATTACCTCCAATGATCTTTATGGAAAGCCTTCCTCCAACCTACCCAGCTTGCCAACCCCTAACATTCTACTCATCCTACCTATCTTTGGGAGCTTTTGAAGGAGGCAGGAGTCACCTGAGGAATCGCATTTTGAATTTTTAGACCAACTACTGTCAGACTCCAAGAATCATTACCAGGTGAAACCTATTTTATATTTCTGGACATGGAGAAACTTTCAGGGACATGGTAAAACTATTTTTTAAAGAATTAGTCTGTCTAGGCCAGGCACAGTGGCTCATGCCTGTAATCCTAGCAATCTGGGAGGCCGAGGCAGGAAGACTGCTTGAGGCCAGGAGTTTGAGACCAGCCTGAACAAGAGCAAGACCACATCTCTACAAAAAACAGAAAATTTAGCCAGGCGTGGTGGCGTATGCCAGTAGTCCCAGCTACAGTGGAGGCTGAGGCAGGAGGATCACTTAAGCCCAGTTTGAGGTTGCTGTGAGCTATGATGCCACTGCACTCTAGCCAGGGTGACAGAGGGAGACTCTATCTTAAAAAAAAAAAAAAAAAAAAATTAGTCTGTCTTAAAAACTGTTCAGAAAAGGCCATCACCAGTTTCCTGATAAGCAGAGAGGCAGAGTAAAAATTCTTCTGCTGCGGATCATAGCGCCTAAATTCCTCAGCCAGATTGGTTTTCCCTGACAGCATGGAAGACATGGAAGAAGTACACATGCACGGGGAGATGACCCCCTTAGAAAAGCAAGGAAATCTGAAAAGCAAATGTGTATCACCTATAATAAAATGCAATAACCACTCAGGGCAGATCTGTTTAAAACAGTTGCCCCCTCATTATCTCATTAGCATGACTAGGATTTTATGCAAACTTATTCTGGTGTAGAGATGACCTTGGGACTTTCAGATTCCCTGCATTTAACCCCAGTAATGCTTCTAAACACAGGGGTGGTGTACTCCAGCAGGCCTGCTCCAAGCCCCAGGAGCTGCCGAGTGTGGTGTGGCAAGATAAGCAGCAGGCCAGAGCAGAGGAGGGCAAAGGGCTAAAGGCTGATCTGCAGCAAGGAATTTCTGCTTATTTAAGTATTTTGACCATGGTATATTCGAGTGTACATTTTACTTTTGTTCAACAGGTTCACTGAGCCCATCGTAAACATGAGTGTGCATGTGCACGCATGGATATATATAATATATATATACATCACGTCCATAAAAGTCTTCACCCTTTCCCTTCACTATTCTATGTGAAACTCCTTAGAAGCATAAATATACTTGGATTAGCTTCTTCTTTTCAGTTAACTGCCTATGAAGGTTTTTAAAGGAAAAAGACTTAGAATTAACTAGTAACTCTGCAAAGATACAGGGTTTTGCAAAGTGACAAAACGATAGTAATGCAGACGTGAATGAGGTTTAAGAACTTAAGTTTGCTGCTACCTGGAGTTAGGAGAGAAACAAAGCTGCCTTTGGGCACCTCAAACTAGTCAGACCTGCTGTAGCAGTTGCACAGCTGCTCCCGATCTGTCCTCCACTCTCCTCCCTCCGGCCCCCACCCCACGCATCCACACAGCTCCATCCACTCTGCACTCGGGGCTTTGGGGGCCAAGCACACTCACCCCTCATCCTGCCCGGCCCCTGCTGGAAGGCAGGGCCAGCTCTGGCCAGTGTGCAAGTGTAAGAGGAGGCCAGACCAGAGCGCAGATGCCGACTCCATTCTGGGCTGAAAACTGCAATGGGTGCAGAATATAGCTTAGGTGATCCTAAGCTGTATTTCTCAAATCAATCAATCAAATCATGGTGTGTGCCTCACGTGAATCCTGGCAGGTATTTCCAATTAAGTTAGATGGCAGGACAGGGAATCCTAAGAAAAGACAAGTGGGTCTTCCCAGCTTTAGGATCCCTCAGACCACAAAGAGGGCAAAATTTTAGAAAGGGTGTTTGCAGTGTCTGTATGCAATGCTTGTTGAAATTCTAAGCATCTGTTTTGTCCTATTACGAATCGTATATTTTAAAAGATATTGTGATGGTTTTATTTTGAAATTTTTATTTGTATTTCAAAGAAAATTTTTAGACAGCCAATCATGGTTTGTTTGTCCCGTGATCTTCAATAAAAAACAAAACGAACAACAACAAAAAAAAACAAGGCTTCTATTTATTACCCAGAATAGGAATGTCGTCTTATTGGGCTGACATATGCCATTCACAGATTCATACAAAGAATGAACTGCCACACAGTGCTAATGGAGAAAGACACTGCTCCACACAATGAGTGATGGACGCTCCAGGGGACAGTTCTGTTCATAAGGGTTTCCCAGCATCTGCACACAGGGCAGAAGTTTGCCTTTAATACCAAATGCACTGGCCATTTGAGACAATACTTATTTCAAAAGATACATCAATTTTAGATGTTTCCTTCAAAAATATTAAAACTAAACTAAATATCCACACACTTCTTAAACGGGAGTTGTAGCTTGTGGGTTTCTATCAATTGTTTAAGGAATAATTATTAATGGTAGGTAGAAAATACATGATTTGTGTGTAGCAGTGGCCACAGCATTTTTAGATTTTCATGTGCTGCTAGTCAGTATTAATTAATGGAAGGACCTATGAGAGCTGGTGTTGCTCTTAATTGTGAGGATATTCTCACTTAAACTGGAGCTTGCCCTCTGGTGCCTTTAGTATACATCTGATCTTTGGACTCAGTAATCAGAGACAGTTTGCTCACTTGCCCCCTCTTCCCTCCCCGCCTATTCCCTCCCTTTCTCTTCTCTTCTCTCTCTCTCCGCCCCCTTCAAGAACCTACTACAACTAGAGCTATCCCCTATAGGGTATGCCATGATAGTAAATACAAAACTTCTTTCACCATAAAGTTTTAAAAATTCTACAAGTGAATTAAAGTTCACACTTTAATTTAATAAATACTATTATCTATATGTATTTTTATCTATGTATAATATTGACAAAGTGGTTTTGATTCTAATATAAGTGAAATATAAAATAAAGCTTCATACTTTTACCAGTGCTTTTTAACAAGAAACCATAGCAAAAGAAACCCCTGAAAGTTTCTGTTGTAGTTTTTACCTTTCTTAGTTACCAAAGTGTAAAATATTTTGACTGAGGGTAAACTTGTAGTATAGTTGGATACTGATAATTTATAGAACGCTACTTTATTGACTGATAGAAAATAGTTTGATACATTTGCATTCTGACATCTTCAGCTCTCCCTTGTACCTTTCTTATTTCACCTGTTTTATGTGTGTACATTTCTAAAAGTAGTGTTGTAGTAACTTTTATTCTGCTATTTGAGCACTGTTTAAAATAGCAGATGTCATAAGCTATCAGTCGCCACACAAATCTGAATGAGTTTCAAAATATAAAAATGTATGCTATTTTACCATGCTCATTATTAACAATAACTCGGTGTGTAGCAACTGGGTAAAGTTTATATTTTAGCTTTTCAATTAAATAAAAAAGCTTTAAAAGGGGACAATTCAGTGATTAGGAGTGTAAAGATTTTCTAAATCTGAGTTAACATCCTTCTCTTAGTTCTTTAAGGAAAACAAGCCTGAGCAGCTGTTACCTAAGAAGCTGTGACATTCGCCTGACAATAAAACTGTTCCCTAGGACACCTCCTGTTGTACATTTGGTTGGCAGCATAACATGTTGAGTCTTCTCCCCGTAACTGTCTCAATGAAATAAGGAACAGAGCTGGGTGTTTAGAAAAAAGGAGGAGGGGACACGCTGTCAAATCCATTTCATAAGATTTCTCACCTGAGAGCAACACGGTTATGCACATTCTAGGTAGGAGATGGGAAATTAGTAAAAATTATTTTAAAGGATTCCAAACTTGGTAAACAACACAAACAATTTTATATTAATATATAATAAATACCTCTAAGTCAAGGAAGCTAAAGGAAAATGTTCAAACTGTTGTGTCTTTTTTTAAATGAAGAAATTGATAAAATGAACAGGAAAGCAGAGATCCACCAATAAGCGATTCTTGCTCGTGCCAGAAGTTGGGATCTTAGGATGGGTATTTTCATCCTCACAGAACACCCTAGCACACTCTCCTATCAGAATAGACTGCTATAAAAAGGGGGGAGGGATGAGACTGCCAGGGTGAAATATGCCTTCTGCTGAGACAAGCAACTAAGCCCCCCCCCCCCCAGCAAAACAACCGAGGCTCTCAGGTGGACAGTCCTCCAGGGGTTGAGTAGAGCCCAAAGTCAACTTCACTCTTGTCATGGACTAGTCCCTAATTTAAAAAGCTACTTTGAACACTTAGGGCCTCAGTAATCCTCCTGGTGACTACAACTTCTAGGCTCTTTACACACATTATGGATATTTCTTAACATATATTGGGAAATCAAAAAGCATATTTCATGAACAAAGCCCGAAAACATTTACTCTCCTCCTGAAGACCAACTGGGGCTGCCCAATTCGATTCAAATAAAAACTGCTGCAGTGTGAGGCTGGATGTCTCACCCTGCTGATTGCCCAGGCCCATTCAGTGCCTGTGAAAACTTACTTTCTACCTCCTGAAACTGCCCAGCTTACAAGCAAAAAGTTATTCTAAGACAAACTATATCTGATCTTTTTGCGAAACTTAAACTACAACTCTGCTCCCATCTCAATCTATTACTACCACTTATGCTAAAAGTAAGATAATTTATGGCCAAGAAAAAATTAAGAACTTATTTGTTCTCGATGCAATGGCCCTCTGACGACACCCCTGTCTTACTAGTACAAAGTCTAGGGCTTGGGACAGCTGGCTCCCCTCAGCCCCCTCCCTTTCCGTCATAGGAGGTTACCACGAAGATGACTTGTAGATTCTTAACTTAAAAACCAGCGAGAGACGTTAAGTCTAATATACATATAGATCCAAAATCAATTCACTCGGGCATGGACGAAAAGAGGGTGGAGAGGGATTTTTTTTTTTTTTTTTTAACAAAACCACCGAAAAACTTACAAAAACACACCATAGCAAGTTGGATGCAAACCCGGCCTCGGAACTCAAAAGTGAAGCAGCCTTCGCGCCAGCAATCCGAGCCTTTAAAAAAAAAGTCTCGCACGTTCACAACAACACAACCAACACAACAGGCACACACATCCCAGCTGTAAAAGGCGACAGCTCCGAGCTCCCTCCGCCCCACGGCTCCGCTCTCTTTAGCTCCCGACCCCCTCCTGACCCCGGTCCAAGACAGCCCGCCCAGCCCTTCCCCCAGCAGGTCTGCCCGCGGGCGCCGGGGGTCCCCGGCCTCGCCGCGGGGGTCCGAGGGGGCAGGGCCGGGAGGCGGCGGCCGAGAGCGCTGCTCCCGTACCTGCTCCAGCCCGAGTCCCCCTCGCGGAGGCGCCTGGCTCCTCCTCCGCCCTCCGGGCTCTCCCGACCCTGGCCGAGTCCCAGCACCGTCCCCCACCCACCGGGAGCCCCGCGCGCCCGCGGATCCCCTGCAGCCCGCTGCCGGGCGAACTTACCACATGCAGCTCCACCTGGGAACTAGCGCATCAGGAGGGGTTTCCGCCCACTCCTCAAGCTATTCCCGCTCCATGCGGAGTGCCCCGCTCCGGGGGCCCGAGGGTGGCGCCGGGGAGCGGGCGGGAGGCGAGACCGAAGCTAAGACTCGGCCGTCCCCTGCCTGCGCGCCCGGAGCATTATACAATGGTGGAGGAGGCGGCAGGCGGCGGGGGAGGAAGCTGGAGGCGGGCGGAGGGGGCGCCCTGACCGAGCGAGCGGCGGCTCGTGCTCCAGCGCTCGCCGAGCAGCAGTGACGTGCGGCCAGCGAGCCTCCCGCGAGCGCCCGGCCCGGCTCCGGAGGCCCCGCCCCGCCGGCCCCGCCCCTCCCGCGGCCCGCCCCGCCCCCGCCCCGGCGGCCCCGGGAGGCGATAAACGCGGAGCCGGGCCGCGGCCACCGAGGAGCAGGAAGGGGCTGTCGGAGCACGGGAGACGCCGGGTAGCAGCGCCGCCCACGGCTCCCTCTCCGGCCGGCGCGCCCTTTATCTTCTCTTAAGGAATGGCTTAAAGAGGAGGGGAGAGAAAAAGGAGACACTCCGGCGAGGACCACAACTGCCACCAGTCACCCCCCAACACACACACACACACTCTAGAAAATACTCAGCAAATGACGAAGCGGCCAGTGACAAAGGCGGCGGCGGGTGCAGCGCGCGCACAGCCCGCTGAGTCGCGCGACCGCAAATATGACAAGCATCTGAGCTATTCGGCGACGTGGGGCCGGTCAGCCCGGCGGGCAGGGTCCCCGCGGGGGGCGCGGGGCGAAGATCCGACCCTCGGGCGCTGCATCCACGCCGCCAGCGGGGTCCCGGGGCCGGCGTCCGCTGCGGGACACTCCCCGACGCCCGGGTCTCGGGACGCACGAGCGGCCCGCAGAGATGTCCGAATGACAGGGTGAGGGCTCTAGCTGTGAGCTGGGGGCAGGAAAGTCCCTTGCGCGCGGTGGCATCAGCCCGACGCTCGAATGGGACACTAAGTCAGCAGCACTTTCGGAGCCGGACAGGACCGGGTTGCGTCCTTCGTGGTAGCCTGAGCCGCGGCGCAGACCCCGAAGCCGGCGGGAGAGAAGCCAGGCTTGGAGACGCAGGGGGTCGGAGGCGCCGTCCTCTGCCCGCAAGTTTTCATGCTCATGGCCTTTCCCCTCCCTGTAAGAAAGCTTATGCTTTGAACTACTTACATTTAGCACGGAAATTCATACTAGTTGGAAGAGGACGTGTGTATAGCCAAATGGTGAGAATTTAAGAGCACTAAGAAAACAGGCCAGAGAGACAGCACCGGGGGAAAATTAATGATTATTTTAAAAATTACACGTACATTCAGTGTAAAGATGTTAAAAGCGTAATTCAGGCACCTTAAAATTTTGGCTGCCACCCCAGTCAATATTATCTCAGATCACTTTGGCGTTTAATGGTCCACTATACTAGTTGTATTTAAGGATAATAAAGCTTTAAGACCCAACATAAAGGTGATTATAAGTCGTTAACATCAGACAAATTTAGACCTTTTCAAACTGTTCTCTAATGCTTTGTTATCAATCAAATTGACGATCTTATCGAAATTAAACTTGGGCTAAAATGTTGGTAGAGGAGACAATGTTTCTTGTTTTATCTTTAAGGGGAAAGGAAAAGGATTTTACGGGACCCTCAGTATAATTAAAATCTTATACAGATGTTTCTTTGAGTATAACCGAAGCCAAAAGCTCATTATTTGTGGATATCTTTGGAAAGTTTCATTACAGTGGATTTCAAAATTAGGTATCATGGAAACAGTGCTCAACAGCCCTCTGCAGGTCTTGCTCAGTTTGTGCCGGAGTGGCATAGCATTCAAACATTTTGCTAGGAAGCAAGATAGTTTTCATTTCCAGAGTTCTGCATTTTAGAGACGACATTAACTACTAACAGTTTCCTAACTACCCACTCACTTATACTTTCAGTGCTCACTTTAAGGAAAAGCCATTGAAATAGATGCTGCAATAATCTCTTCCTGTGATATCTTTGTAGCGAAGGCCAGAGGCATTAGCTCTGTTGAATTTAAAATGAATTTAAACTGCTATTCATGAATTGAAGTAAGCAGAAAGTTAGAATTGCAGAATTTTTGTGACACCTGGATATTTTCTAGCAAATGGATTACCAAATGCAGTGTTCCCGTACAAAAGATAAGGATTAAAATCAACGTGACAATTTCTGTGTCTCCAGGGTGGACAGGTGATTCTGCTAAACTCCATAAAGTGCATATTCTCTGCATGCGCAGTAAAGGTTTGAGTTCTTAGGAGAGCAACCTGAGTTTTGGAGTATAATGGTTTCCACCTCTTTATACTTTTGAAGGCAGTAATATGTTATCGATGCAGATATTACACACAACTCCCACTTCCCCCGCTTTTAGAATCTGGCCTCTTCAACCCAGAAGTCAAAGCGTGAAGTGGCAGCTTCAACAGCTGCTGATGTGGTCCAACACCAGGTGGTTAACCCTTCCCTCCCTCCTTCACCCCCAACCCAGGCTGAGTCACACACAGACCAGGGCAGCAACCCTACCCTGGAAATTCAAATCTATGAGGACTTGCACTTTTTAAAAAAAAATATGCTACCCAGAAAAGTACCTCCCCCTACACTTTTGAAGTCAACTCCCTTCAGTACACAATGGCATGATTTTTTAAAAAAATTATTATTTATTCTAGCAAATAAACAAGAAATGCTTAGTGAACATGTAAATTTGTTTTTTTTTTTCACCCTTTGGGACATTTAAAAGCCCATTTAAACAATCTTACTCTCAGGGCCTCATCCAGACTTTAGAGTTTCTCCCTCTCAATTTCATATAACATAACTTTAGAACAGTTGTAAGAAATTAGGCTAGTCATCCACATTTAACTATCAGGAACATATCTGTTTAGGGAGAAAAGAAATAGTCCTTTTATAAGTCTAGAACTGTGATAGTAAAATTTAAAAAATGCTCATGAGTTTAATTTTAGAGAGGTATTTCTCAGCATCACTTTGTAGGTCTGGGTACTAGTTTACACTTCACTGCTTCTCTTCTGAAAGCCTCTGTGCCCTCACATCTTGCAGATAGTACACTAATGCATGAACCGAAGGCTACTTTTAGCACTTAATTAGCATGCACCAAAGAAACAAGGGACGATCTGGATATATATAAAACTGAGAAACAAAGACTTTAAAACAGGTTTTGAACTTTACTTAATTTTTCTTTAACCTATATTATATTTTATCTTTCAGGTTCCACCTGAAAAACTAGTGACAATCATCCATCTATATACCTTGCAAGTATTGGTTTTGGTTTTATAACAAAAAAAGATAAACATTTCAGTTATTAAACAAATTGTATACAGCCAGCTGGGGCTAAATAATCTTTTCATGGATAACTGAAAGCTTGGAGTAAATCTTAAGAATAAAGTTCTGGAAGCCATATCCTCTATCAAGGAATTGATATAGGATACAGTGATTTGGAAAACTACTCTCACAAAGATGGCCGATAGGTTCAGTCCTTTTCAGCCACTAGCAATTTAAACTTCATTCTACCAAAGGAGCAAGTGAACTCATCTATTTTTGCAAACTTTTCTCCATCTCTTCTTCCACCTACTTTTGTCAGGCTTTTCTCTGTTCCTCTCTGAAGTCACAATTTATACAAGTAGAACTACAACTCCAGCAAAGGACTGCTGTTGCAAAGCTTTCCATATTGTTAGGGACTGCTTTGCAATCACCACCCCTTACGTTCTGAGGGAGGTTTCATTTGTCTGTTAGAGGTACACCTTTTTATCTTTGAAAAATCTGACAATATTTAAATCTTAATTTGAAATACAATCTTAGTGTGGCAATATTTAAAGAAAATGCTTTTAAAACCATTTTGGGGTTTTTTTCCTAGCTTTTTTGATTAGTCCCCTGTAACCATTACTAGAGAAGATGGCTTCTGTTGGGTATAAGCTTCCTTCCTATTCCATTTGCTACTATTTTCCATTGAAATCTTCAAAAACTTGTGAAGTCCACCGAAATGCAAAGGCCTTTCTTGGTGACTCCGAAAACTGCAGTGTTCCCTTCCTGCTGGGATGCTACTCCACTGAGCCAGGTCCCCTAAGCCCTCGTCCCCAGTTCCTGATATATATAGCACTACCTGTTGGTCTCTACACACTGATTCTGTGTTTCCTCCTGTCCATAAACCATCTGTCATTCTTGAGGAGTTCATACTCTTCTCAAGGCACTCAGCACTTTTGGCTTTCATGGAAAATTTTGATGAATGTTAGAAATTGCACAGCTCCCAGACCTCTCTTTTGTCCCTGTGAACCAGCTTGGTGTGATGAAGAGTCCTGGATTAGGAGTTTGAAGATCTTATATAAATTAATTACTTAACTACAATTAATCTATGACTTTTCAGTTTCTTAATCTACTACAATCACAGATTTAGGATCAGCACTAGCTCTGGTAAAAAGAGCACTGGGTTGTTGAGCTAGGTGATTTGGAGTCTAGCTCCTCAGCCATAGCCAACAGGGAGGTGGAATCAGAACCCCAGCATCACTGAACCTGCTTCTGCACCTGGCAAAAAGAAAAAGAAGCTTGGACTCAAAGATTTCTAGAGGCCCTTCCTAGAGCTCAGAGTCTATGAAACAGCGACTGTCCTCATAGCGGAGTTTTAGGGCTCAAATGAGATAAAATGTTTTGTAACTTGCCCAGTTTGCCTGGAAAAATAAAAAACCAAGTTCACATTTACACATTTAAATGAAAGGACTAGAAATACAATAGTGATAATGTGCTCTCTTCAATAGGATATATTCTTTGAATTACTTTTTATGTCCAGAAGATGGATTTGAGCAGTCCTATCCCTATTCTCCTGGATTTGTTACCCATTAGGGTTCAAGTCACCAAGCTGTGAAGTCTGGTATACCCCTCCTCCCCAACGTTCCTCTGTACAGCAAAAGGACGATTGACAAGGTACTTTCATATGGATATGCTTGTTTGCTCTTCATGACACCTTCCCTATGCAGGACAAGAACCGCCACCCACATCTCACAGAGGAATAAACAGAGGCTCTGAGAAGGACCTACCAATTGAACTCTTCAGTTTATCAAGCTGACTCCCAAGGACAAAGAAAGCCTGGAGGCTACATGATCTAACATTCATGCAATTTCTACTGAAATTTTTTGTAGAATCCAGGAGTGCTGAGTTTCTTGAGAAGAGTATGAACTTCTCAAGAATGGCAAGTGGCTTACAGCCAGGAAATACAGAGTCACAGTGTAGAGACCAACACGAGGGCAGTGCTGTGCAGGGAACTGAATGCCACTTAGCTCCATCCCTACATTAGGGCCATGGAATAACAATTCTATTTCTTACACAAAAAACTCCAACCCTGCCTGCCCTTAGCCTTGTTAGCACCACATTTTAACCCACAGAATTAACAACCCACAACCACCACAACAAAAAAGAAATAAACTTCTCACACCCTCTAGCCTCTTACTCATTTCCAATATGGTTCATAAAACTGCCATTCTTGTTTATCACTCTTTCTCTAGCCTCTAGAACAGTACCTGACACATTAGGCACTCAATAAGTATCACTGCATGAATGAATGAATAACTTAAGAAATGCTGGAGAGCTTATACCACCTTCATAAACTCAAGAAGAAGTTAATCTTGCCTGCTAAAAATTTTCTCAGAAAGTATATACTGTCAAGAATTAATCTATACAGGTTCACTATGTCCGGGACAACGTTGCAGGTAAACACCAAATTATTGCCATAATTCCATCATTTTGTACTGTTTTTTTCTTATTTCAGCATATTATGGGGGTACAAATATTAGGGTTACGTACATTGCCCATGCCCCCCCTCCCCCCTCGAGGCAGAGCCTCAAGCATGACCATCCCCTAAACGTTGCACACATTTTTTACTTTTTAATGAAGATTTTTTTCTTCCTACTTAATTTAAGAATTAAAAGTCCCAGTTAAATCTTATTTTAAAACAGAGCAGCAATTTATATTTATGGATAAAAAAGCCAGGTAGAGGCTAGAGAGAACCAAAATATATGCTGAGGCCATCAACCTTGAGATAAATTAAAAAAAAAAAAAAGACTTGCCTATCCACATATTCAAATGACTGCCTGAATGGTTCAAACAACCATTTATTACTGTCACATTGACGCTCTCTTGTTCATAAAATACAAAAATATAACAATAATCAAACATATTATGAATATAATCAACCAATATTAATTATGAAGAAAACTTGGCACAATGATGATAGGAAAAATATCTTTTTTCCAAAAGTATTACTCTGTTGCCAGATGTCTTTATGTATCAAAGTCAAACAAATTTATATGCCTGGCTAGACTAAATTCTATTATATTCTTACATCTATTGCAGAAACTATCTAGGACTGTGTACCTTTAAACCATCTTTGATTGGGTAAAGAGGACCGTTAAGAAAAGTATGGTGATTTTTGTAATATAAACAATATACTTATCATTATTTAGAAGTCCCAGATATAAAAATTCTACTTTGAGAAGTTAAAAATATTCAAGGCTTTAATGTGTATAGGCGTCCAGGAAATGCTTTTAAGTCCAGGCTACAGGTATCATTAGAAAATAAACATGTGAACAGAGGAAACAGTTACATGTAAACACAATATACAACTAAAAATGAATCAACTCTTTGCCACTTTGAATTTTTATTAGTTTTCTGGAGGAGAGGTAGGTAGCAGCTTGCCAAGACAATATAGAATTTACCGTTTCTTTTAGTCATCGATGTAGGATTGTCTTTTAGAGACCTGTTGCCAGAATAAGCAAGACTTGAAAATTATCCAGTTGTCTAATAATAGTAATCCTTTGCTTTAAATTGAAAAAAATTCTATTTTTAAGTTAAAAAATTTTTATTTCTAAAATTTCAGAAATGTACAAAGTCAAATAGAAAGAAAATAAAGCAGGCAGCTCAGAGAGACAACACCACCACATTAGGTACACTTGTGTAACCAGTCAATTGTTTGTTTTAAACACACTTTAAATACTGAACAAAGATTTAATCTTGCTAAGTAATATTTGTTTCAAAACTGTTTTCTTAGAGAAGTCTCATTTAGGTTATATGAAACTCCTTACATGGGCAATTATCAGAGAAACTGGTTTTAAGGAGAAAATAATAGTGTGAATGATCTATATGCAACTTCCCTTTTCAAAAACAGAAGTTGAATCTGTAACACCAAATTTAGAAAGGCAAGTGCATGGCAGCAAATACCCCAAGAATATCATCTGTAGCATAGACGCCCACTGCTGTTCTGTTCTCTTACAAATAAACGTACACTCTACGATCTTGAAACTGCTCAGACAATGCACGTATTTAATCGTCCCTAAAGATGATTCATTAAAAGAAAACATACATCTGAAAGAGTCACATTGAGTCAAAAATCTCACTCAAAACGTGCCGGATTCCCTGATTATGACTGCAGCGATTCATTTGGCCTCATTACACTGAATGCAGCAAAATCCAGTGCTGGGCTGCAGAAAAAAAGCTTTTGTGGGACTAATACTGGTAATTTCAACACAATTTACAAAAAGGTATAAAAATTTTTTATCAATCAGATATTCATTTTCAGTCCATTCTGATACATTGCACTTTAAAACTGTTGGACATCATGCTTTTAGTTTTAGTGATAAAAATTAACAGCTGTGAGAATAAAGATTCCAGAATTACTATTTTCACATTAAAGCCAAAAACAAAAAGTGAGAAAATAAACACCTTTCCTAAAGTTCATCAGATGAAAAGATCAGAATTAAGGGGGCGGGGGCACACCATTTTAAGGACAATACTTAATGCTATATAAATGCCAGTTCTCCCCCAAACTCATTAACAAATTAAATGCAATTTAAATCCCAATATTTCCCCCCCCACCCATGGAACTTGGCAAACTAATCCTAAAATTTATTTGGAGTAGAAAAGGGCCAAGGATAGCTATAATAAGTTTAAATAACAAGATGGGGCTGCATCCTATCAGATATTAGAGCTTACTATAAAGCTCTAGTAATTAAAACAGAGTGGTGTTGGCATAGGTATAGATAAATAGATCAACAGAACAGAATTGAGGATGCAGAAATATACGCACACATATACAGAAGTGTAATACATGACAGAAGTAAGATCACAGATCAGTGGGGAAAGAATGGACTATTCAATAAACAGCTCAGAGTCACATGGTTACCTGCCTGAAAAATAAAATTAGGTGCCTAATATTTACTAAAACATACCTTTCAGGTGGACTAAAATCTAAATATGTAAAACAAAACTTTAAAACTTTTAGGAGAGAATATAGGAAAATATGTTTATGGCTTTAGGATAAGGGAATGTGTGCTGATTATTGTTCATCTCCTGAGATGCATTCTCCACTTGCCTCTGTTTGGCTTCATGCCTTGAAATATTGACCTCTAGAGACTGCCTCATCCAAGCTCCTTCACTAACTAGCTCCAATTAAATTCAGACAAAGAAGGCACCAGAAGAAGATCAGTGGGTCGGAAGGGGGAGAGGCTGGGGCATTTCTTCCCCGCTCCCTCCTGCTTTGGGCCTCTACCTGGGAGTACCCATCCCTCCATGACCACAGATTCAGCAGTAGCCCCTTCTCTGGGATGCCAACTCCCTCCTGGCTCCAGCAACACCATTTCCTCCCCTTCCCCCTTCAGGCATAAGGATAATAACAGTTTCCAACTATTGTTGGTCTTCTATGCCTCAACTTTTGTCACATCTCTGTAAAAGGTCCTGTTATTAAGGTCTCTTTAGTTGAGTCATTTCAGTGGAACTCTGTTTCCTGTACAGATCCAAACTGTTAAAAAACAAGACACCCAATGTACAAACCGTAAGGAAAAAGATCAATAACTTTGATAACATTAAAATTAAACATCTATGAAACAAAATATACTATAAACAAGTTAAAGGCAAGATAAAGACTGTCAGATGATATATGTGATTCATACAATCAACAAAAGATTACTATTTGTTATTAATAAAGAACACCTCTGAGTCAGTTTTTAAAAAGACACATGAATCCAACCGAAATGGGTAAGAGAGGAAACTCAAATGCTCAATAAACATGTGAAAAGATACTCAACCTCATTAATAATCAGAAAATGCATATTATAAAGAGATAGTTCATAGCTATCAAATTGACAAAAACTAAAGTCTGACAATAACAAATATTGATGAGAATGTAGATGAAAAAAAGACTCTCATAAACTATTGGTAAGTAAGTTAGTATGACCACTTTGGAGATAATTTGGCATTATCTAGCAAAGTTGGAGATGCCCACACAACCTGCAATCTTTCTCAACTGAGGTTTCACGAAAAGATAAGCCCTACGTAAAATGATTCAAGAGACTATTTCCTCAGTTCTTCCAAGGATGGTATGAAGGTGAAATCAGTGTTGTACCAGCAAATATTTAACAACCAGATGTGGGGGTGAGGAAGGAAGCTCTTATTTGTAGGCATTTGCTGATTTCTCTGGTGTAAATACCACGCCATGGGTATTTCAAGCCTCCTAACTGAACTCAAGAGTTAGGAAGAGATTAGCACATTTGTTCGTAGGAGCTGCTATCAATCTCTAGTTCCAGCCCAACACTGAACCTTTCTAGACTTACAGGGCAGAAGTTGATTCATTACCTACAATGGATATCTTAGGGTATTGGGGCTTAATTCTCCTGAAGAATTCTGGATAAGAAGGGCTAAGTCTAGAATCTAGAGAAACTCTTGTTTTCATCCCCATGGAGACACAGAAGAAGAATCCTTGTTGCAGCATTGCTTGTAATAGCAAACTACTGGAAGCGACCTTAAGGTTCACCAGATGAGAATTAATTGATACACTCGAAAGCTATAGTAGTTAAAAAGAACTAAAGGTACCATATATCAACATAATGTTGATTTCAAAACATAATGTTAAATCTCAGAAACATAATGTTGAGTAAAATAAAGCAAGTTGTAAAGTATATGCAATATAATACCATTTACATAAAATATTTTAAACATATAAAACATTGCTGCTGGCCAGGCGTGGTGGCTCACACCTGTAATCCTAGCACTCTGGGAGGCCAAGGTGAGTGGATCTTTTGAGCTCAGGAGTTTGAGATCAGCCTGAGCAAGAGCGAGACTCCGTTTCTACTAAAAAAAATAGGAAGAAATTAGCTGGATAACTAAAAGTATATATATAAAAAATTAGCCAGGCATGGCGGTGCATGCCTGTAGTCCCAGCTACTCAGGAGGCTGAGGCAGGAGGATCGCTTAAGCCCAGGAGTTTGAGGTTGCTGTGAGCTAGGCTGACGCCAAGGCACTCTAGCCCAGGCAAAAAAAAAAAAAAAAATTGCTGTATATTGTTTATAGATACATACATATGCAGTTATAGGGAATATTAATATAGTAGAGATAAAGACCATTCAGGAAAATAGTCACCTGATAAAGGGAAGGGGTAAAAAATTCAGAGAGAGACACACAAGTGGCTTCTATTTTATCTAGAATGTTTGATTTCTTTTTAAAAAGTATCAAAAGCAAATAAATATATTGTAATAAATAATTTTAATTTATTGTTTCAGAATTTATTAGGTTAAAGAAATATATTTTCTTTTCTTTCTTCCTATGGTTCCCATGAAATAAAACTGTAAGATTTTTTCCTACAACTTTTAGTATCTGTTAATAAATATTGGACGATATTCGTATCTCAAGCATTCATTTGTTCCCCATGATTTCAGTAATAAACAATTTATTCCTCTCACTCAGTTTAGTATACTATCCTTCTTCCATCTCTCTCTTAATATTAGACTGTAAAATCCAATGATAATGCTAAAACAACCTAAAGTTCTTAAATAGGGAGCCCAGCTTACAGAGCAAGTAAAAGAGGATAATTGGTTTAAAGCCTATGTTTTGGGTATATTTCTCACCTGCCAGACTAACTTCTATCATGCTAAAAAGGAAAAAAGTTTCCTCACAAAATATGGAAAGCTTGTAGTTAATTCCTTAATATGCCAAACAACTCATTTAACATGAAAAAGTGAAATCTTGCTTTTTAAAAAAATGAAAAATGGAAATACACTTTCCCCCCAAAATATCTTTCACTAGGCACTCAGGTGACCACCAACTGCTACATGGAACGCATTTTGGCTCTTCCTTATTGTGTCTCTTGGTATTGGGGATCCTGACCTTTGAGAACATGCTGTGGTCTCAGTGCATGTGTAGTGTGACTTTTTTTCAAAGAGATTGTCTTGAAATAAGCCTATGTTTTAAGCATACACTTTTCTGCAAGCTAGCAGGCATTCTGAAGCTAGGTGGTTCTAAATAAAGAACTCTAGTCAACAACAGGAAATAACTCCCACAGAAAAAAGGGGCAGAATACAAACTCTCACCAACTCTTGTACACAGCTCACAACGGCCTTTTGTTCCATGCACATTAAGCCTGAAATCTTTACTTTTCAGAGTATGTTGGGGCCTTTGCAGAGCAATTAAACATTTCTTTTCCTTTTCCGGGTGTCCTTGCTGTCTTCCCTTTGAGGAAGTTAACCTTACAACTAACTTCTGACTATGAGATAGCAGATCAGAAAACAGAACAGTTTCTATTGTAACATCTTTTTTCTTAATGGAACTTCCAAGAAAAAACAAATTTTGGTTTAAAAACTCACTTTTCCATCTAATACATATGATACCATGTAAACACACATATATATGTTCTAAAGAAATATGTTTGCCTACAGTACGTTTATAAATCTATCTAGAAGGATGCATACTAACCCGTAAATCTAGACTGATGGGTTATCAACACTTTACCAGTGATATTTCAGCAAATCAATGCAACTGGAAGACAAATTTATATTCTCTTCAAAGGCTCCCATCTTGAGTCTTTAGAAAGAGTGCGAGAAATATCTAATCCCAAGCCAACCAAATAGAAAGACATCTGGATGGCGGTTTTCAAAGTCAAAGTGACTCCTCCTGGAATGGATTGGTGGCATCCAACTATAATACAGCACAGGTACTCCTGACGGAGAGAGGGACCCAGCAAAAAAGCTTAAATATGACTTCGGTTGGTATTTCTTCCCTCTCCTGCCTTGCCCTCTCTACTGGCTCCTTCCTGTGGTCAGTAAATCAGACTCGATGTGCTTTATCTTCACTTTTAAAACAAGATGCAAACATTCCTTCAATGCTGCAGGAATGCCGATGGCTACTCCTGTCCATCCTTCACAACTTTATTCTTCCTCCTACTTCCTCTGCCTGCTGCAGGACAACTGTACTGGCCGCTCCAGAAAAGGGCAACAGTGCCTCCTAAATGCCAGCGTCATTGGACACTTCTCAGTTCCTCAAACTACTCAGCCTCCCTGCAGCATTTGACATTACTGACCACCTCCAACTGTTGCTTTCAAGTTGAACTATAGTCTCCTGGTTCTTATCTCTCTGGCCACTTGTAGTTTCCTTTGTTGGCTGCTCTTCCTCTGCCCTCCCTATAAACCTGTAGTTTTAGTCTTTTAAAAAGTCACTTCCGGCTGCAGTTTGGGGCCAAAAAGGTACCTGGTGTGGGGTGGGAGATGGGGATGGTTGGTTGTGGGGGTGAAGGGGATGTAGGAATGGTTAGAATATCAGAATCTTCAGGAAAATTTGGGGACACGAATGCTTTGAAAAAAATTTTCTCATTTAGGACGGGCGCAGTGGCTCACGCCTGTAATCCTAGCACTCTGGGAGGCCGAGGAGGGAGGATCGCTCAATGTCAGGAGCTCAAAACCAGCCTGAGCAAGAGCGAGACCCCGTCTCTACTAAAAATAGAAAGAAATTAATTGGCCAACTAAAAAAAAATATATAGAAAAAATTAGCTGGGCATGGTGGCGCATGCCTGTAGTCCCAGCTACTTGGGAGGCTGAGGCAGAAGGATTGCTTGAGCCCAGGAGTTTGAGGTTGCTGTGAGCGAGGCTGA
>CAUYPO010008952.1:0-13728 GCA_963574435.1 Cheirogaleus major
AAATGCTTTTTTGGCATTAATTGAGATGATCAAGTGGGTTTTATCTTCATTCTGTTAATGTGATGTGTTACACTGATTTTCATATGTTGACCATATTTGTATTCCAGGAATAAGTCCCACCTAGTCATGGTCTGTAATCCTGTTAATATGCTTTTGAATTCATTTTGCTAGTATTTTGTTGAGGGTTTTTACTTTAATATTCATAAGGGATATTGGTCTGTACTTTTCTTTTCTTTTCTTTTCTTTTTTTTTTTTTGAGACAGAGTCTCACTCTTTGCCCGGAGTAGAGTGCCATGGCGTCAGCCTAGCTCACAACAACCTCAAACTCCTGGGCTCAAGTGATCCTTCTGCCTCAGCCTCCCAAGTAGCTGGGACTACAGGCATGTGCCACCATGCCCGGCTAATTTTTTCTATATATTTTTAGTTGACCAATTAATTTATTTCTATTTATAGTAGAGGGTCTCCCTTTTGCCCAGGCTGGTTTTGAACTCCTGACCTTGAGCGATCCTCCCGCCTCGGCCTCCCAGAGTGCTAGGATTACAGGTGTGAGCCACCACGCCTGCCTGGTCTGTACTTTTTTGCAGTGTCTTTGTTTCTCTTTGGTATTAGTAATGCTGGTCTCATAGAATAAGTTACAAAGTGTTCTCTGTTTAATTTTTTGAAAGAGTTTTATTTTTTATTTATTTTTTATAGCTAATTTTTTTTTTTTTTTTTTTTTTTTTTTACTATTTGAGCACTTTATTCAATTTTCTTTTCTTATTTATTTATTTCACCATATTATGGGGGTACAAATGTTAAGGTTACATATATTTCCCTTGCACCCCCTCCCCACTCAGGTCAGAGCTTCAAGCGTGTCCATCCCCCAGATAATTTTTTGGAAGAGTTTTAGAAGGATTGGTGTCCTTTTTTAATTGTTGGTAGAATTCACCAATGAAATCATCTGGTCCAAGGCTTTTCTTTGTTGGGAGGTTTTTGATTGGTGATAGAATCTCCTTACTAATTATATCTACTTATATTTTCTATTACTTTCTGTTTTTTAAATTAAACTTTTTTCTTTTTATCACCCCCCTCAATGTCCCCAATGTCTCTCTCTCCCTTCCTCCCTTCCTCCCTTCCTCCCTCCCTCCCTCCCTCCCTCCCTCCCTCCCTTCCTTCCTTCCTTCCTTCCTTCCTTCCTTCCTTTCTTTCTTTTTTTTTCCATAGGCACAGAACCAATACACATATTTTCTATTTCTTCATGATTCAGTTTTGGTAGATTGTGTTTTTTAGGAATTTTTTCATTTATCTAGGTTATCTAGTTTTCATTGTACAAGTATTTATAGTATTCTCTTATAATCCTTTTTATTTTTGTGAAGTTGGTATTAATGTCCCCATTTCCATCTCTGATTTCAGTAATTTGAATCTTCTATTTTGTTCTTAGTCATCTAGCTAAAGGTTTGTCAATTTGGTTGGTGTTTTCAAAAAACTAACTTTTGGTTTTGTCAGTTTTCTCTATTTTTTAATTTCATGTATCCCCACTTTAACCTTTATTATTTCCTTCTGATTTCTTTGGGTTTCATTGGTTTTCTTTTTATAGTTCCTTAAAGTATACAGTTAGTGATTTTAGCACTTTCTTCTATTTTAATGTATGTGTTTGCAGCTATAAATGTTCCTCTAATCATTGCTTTCATTGCATCCTGTAAGTTTTGTTATGTTGTGTTTTCATTTTCATTTGTCACTAGATATTTTCTGTATTCCCTTGTGATTTCTTCTTTGATCCATTGCTTAGTTAAGAGTGTCTTGTTTTAATTTTCCAGTTTTCCTTCTGTTATTAATTTCTAGTTTTATTCCATTATAATGAGAAAAGATACTTTGATTTAAATCTTTTAAAATTAAATAAGTGTTGTTTTGTGGCCTAACATACGGTTTAATCTGGAGAATGTTCCATGTACACTATATGTCTATTTTGCTATTGTTGGGTGGAGTGATCTGTATATGTCTAAGTCTAATTGGTTTATAGTGTTCAAGTCCTCTATTTCCTTATTGATTTCCTGTCTTGTTCCATTATTGAAAGGAGGGTATTGACGTCTCCAACCATTATTGTAGAACTATCTATTTCTCTCTTCAAATCCATCATTTTTGCTTTGTATATTTTGAGGCTTTGTTGTTATGGCTATATATGTTTATAATTGTTATATCTTCTTCTGAATTGGACCTTTTGTCACCACATAATGTCATTCTTTGTCTCTTGTAACCTTTTTTGTTTTTTTGGGTTTTTTTCCCAAACCAACAGCTCTTTTATTGCATCATAAAAATTACAAATACATCTTAGTAATCAAGCGGTGTCTTCATGTGGCGGGACAACTCTTAGATCTTATTCATCAGCCTGCTGAACTGTTCCTTTTTCAGAGACATAGATACCATCCAAAATTTTTCTGATATTCTTGTTTTTAACTGTTGTGGCTTGCTGAATCAAAGCAGCCAAATTTGAAACAAGCTCAATGTCATTTCCTTCGAGGATCAACTCATCTTTCTGTGCTTGAGATACTGAACAAGCCACACCTGGCCTCATCCGAAGAAATTTCGTATTTCAACAAGAGACCCATTCTCCTGGATAACGACGTTGATGGGGAAGTGAGCATACACAGACCTCACCTTGTAACGGAAGCCCGGTGTAACACCCTGATCATGTTCTGTCCGTGACTACAAATAGTGCGAACGGTAGCCAGTTCCTTTCTATTTCCCCACCGTTTGTCAACCCGGAGCCTCTTCTTTTTCTTTCCAAGGAGACTAAGTTCTACATTGATGTGATTGAAGTCCCTCTGCAGGGTTCCTCTGGGACCCTTCACGATAACTGCGTGTCCCTTAAGAGTGATGTTGACATTTTCTGGATTGCTGAGAATGGTCTTCATTCTCGTAGTAGATGCGGCAAAGAGACCCATGGTGTGCTTTTAAACGCTTAGCAGTTTTAGGCAACAAAGGCCCAAGAGACAGGACTATGAACCTGCCCTCCCACTGTTCTGCCCTTGCTAGTGGAGGGCCCAGCACACACTGGGTCTTCAATTAGAATTGCAGGAGAAGAAACAAAGAGAGTGTGTAAATCTATATATTAGGAGATGGAAAATATGGTTTCAAAACAATATGTGTAGCATGGCCCCATTTTTATGAAAACCAGGAGACAAGGTGCGGGGACAGGGCAGGACGGGGGGAGCCTGGGCCTCCTGACCTCCTGCCCAGGGCCCATTCACTCTGCAGAGGCAGGAAAGGGAGAGGGAGAAAAATAGCCTGCTGTGTGGATATTCTTCATCCTTTCTGGGCCTCAGTTTCACCACGGATACCATGGTAGGTACATGAGGGTTTCCCAAAGGCCTGGCTGACCTGGACAGTCAGGGAGCCTGGGATAGTAGGTAATGTGCCCACTGCCTTTGGCTCACCCTCATGGCCAGACCTGTGCCAGGTGAGGGGATGACAGGGAGGGGAGGGGGCCGAGAGATGGTTAGAGCCGGAGTCCCCTGTGCAGGTTGGGGGTGGGCCTTTACCCCATGTCCTGGCACAGGGCAGGTGAGGACCCCACAGGGGAGCAGGGTGTTTCCTGCTGGGCTACCTGACCCCATTCATGACCTGGCCTGACCCCAGGTCCCTTGCACCTCCATGAACCCACCACAACCATCAGCTACACACCTGTTCTCAGCTTGGCCACACATGTCCCACCCTCCTTCAGTGCATCCCTTTGAAACTCATTTCTCACCTCCCCGGGTTGTGTCCCCAGCCCTAAAACCACTTGCCTGATTCTCCCCTCCGCTCTGGAGCTGCAAATGCCTTATCCTACTGCCCATTCCTGGGCTGAGCTCAGGCGCGGGTCCCTGGAGGACCTTCACTGTTCTGGTGGGCGATGATGATGATGGTGACGAGGTCAATGGTCATTCATTCATTCAACTAATATTTATTGAGCACCTACTATATGCCCAGCGCCATTCTAGGTGCTGAAGGACAAATATTCACCACCAAGTCCCTGCTGCCCTGGAGTTTACATTCCTCTGTGTGTGTGTGCGTGCACTTTTGTACAGACAACAAACAACGAGCACAATAAGTAAACAATACTGTATGTCTGAAGGGGACGAGAGTGGACACGGGGCATGGGAGGAGCTGGGTGAGTGGCTGTGGCTGTAAGGGGGGTGGCCAGGGGCTCACGGAGGGGGCTCTTGAGGGAAGACTTGAAGGATCAGAGGAAGTGCTTTTGGGTGTGTGTGGTTGGTCACTTCCATGTGTGATCGCTGCCGGGTGGCGCGCACGTCTTTGTGCTAGGAATTTTATGTGCCTGAGTCCAGGCCTCCCTCGCCTCTCACCTGAAGGACGCAGACCCTCCTGTCTGTCCTCCCCACACCCCATGCTGCTGTCCCCAAACTCTTCTCCCCAGAGCAGCCAGAGGGAAGGTTTGACACAAATCTGCTTGTCACTCTACTGACTAAAACCCTCCCGTGATTCTCCCCTGCCCTGAGAACAAAGCCCAGTGTCCCCGTAACTCGCTACTCAGAGCCCTCCATTAACTGGCCCAGCCTTGGCCCGGCTCACTGGTCTTCAAACTCCCGAGCTGAGCCTGCTCCAGGAAGTCCTCCCTCTTCCCCCTGCCCATTTGGGGGTGGGGGACACGGAGCCCTGTGCTTCCCCGAGCACTTCGTCCTGGGTGGCAACTGCTCATGGAAGGTACTGCCCATTCCTAAGGCTCAGTGGGCCCCAGGGGAAGGGGTTTTGTCCTGGTCGTCCCTGGAGTCTGAGCACAAGGCTGGGCACACAGGAGGAGCACAGGAGGAGCACTGCAGAGATGCTCGGATGGCCGGAGGGACCAGTGGGCAAACAGACACATGGCCAGCTTGTTCGTCATCCCCCGCAGGGACAAGAGGAAGGATTCCATGGGCGGGAGAGAAATCCGGCATCCAGAAACTCATTTGATTTAATTTCACAACTGTTTAGGTCTTTTTTCTTCCTTGACAACTATGGATTGGGAGATAATCTGAACATCAATCTTGCTTTCTCCAAGTTCACCCAGGCCCCCTGCTTGGCTCCATTGGCAGTGGCCATGGGAGCCGGAGCACTCTCCACATCGCACTGTTCACATCGTCCTGTGGGTGGTGACAGATGTTTTCCAGGACAGCGTAGCAAGGGCTCCTCCTCCTCACTGGCCTGGAGTGGCCCCGGGTGCCAGGATGGGGGAGGTGATGTGCCTGTCCTTATGGTCACGGTGATGTCACCCGAGGACATAGGCGGGTGCTCCCAGGGCCTCTCCCCATTTAGACCATTCTCCTTATCCCAGGGCGCGGGGAGCCTCCGCGCACCCTGTGAATGGGGGTGCGGGCTGGCGGGACACTCCCGGCGCAGACAGGCAGTTTCTAGTTCACAGACTGAAAGCGGAATCTAGCCTGGAACATTCTGGCCCGTAGCTGAATCCTGCCCCTTTTCAACCCAAATCTTTCTCATGGGAAGTGGCCCTGGCAGTGCAGGGGTCATGAATTCTAGTGGCTGGCAGGTGGTGGCAGGTCACATAAAGGAGTGAGGGGAGAAGGTAGGGAATAGTGGGCAGAGGAGGGACTGTGCCCAGTGGGAGAGGGCACGGTGACAGCCCGTGCTGGGAGCTGCCCTGCTCTGAGCACTTTACTGATGTGAAACTCATTTATTGCTCAGGACAACCCTGAGAGGTCGGAGTCGGTGATATACTCGTCACACAGATGGTGCCACTGGGGCCCAGGGACTATGTCACTTGCCCAAGGTCACCCAGGCATCTGGCTCCAAAACCTGTGCTGCTCTTGAAGATGAGCTTGGCGCCTAGTAATTGCTGCCACGTGAGATTGTTAGGGCCCCCATTTCCTGATTTTTCAAAAGAAATCAGAGATCTTGATTTTTATGAAATTTCCAGGTTTTTATTACACTGTGGGTGTCAAACAGATTTTATCTTGGGATCAGGATTTCTGTGTAGAATGGAAAGATCCTTGTGTTTTTTTTGTGCGTGTGTGTGTTTTTTTTTATCAAAAGGCCATGACTTGGAGGCAGACAGATCCAAGATCAAATTTTATACCTGGACTTCCCCTCTGAGATCCTCAGTTTCCCCTCATGTGTCACGTGCCTTACAGGGCTGCTGTGAGCTGTGGATGAGGTCATGGTCTGCACAGGACAAATGATGGACCCACATTGGGCCATGTTGGTATCTTCATTGGTTCCCTGGCTCTGCCTGGTCCCTCCCTGCCAAGCTCAAGAGCATGGCTTTTCCTGTCTGCTGGGACCCTCTGCCGGCGGTACTGGGAGGGTTTTATTCCCTGCCCAGTGTGCTTCAGCGCCTAGTTCAGACTCAGCCTCATGCATAAAGCCCACCTGGACTCCATCCAGACGAGCCCTCGCCTGGCTCTGAAGCTCTGTCCTGGATCTGTCTCCAGGAATAGCTGTGACCACAGAACTCAAAACCATGAATAAAACAGCAGGTGACCTGCGGAGAGCAGTCACTCGCCAGGCAGCATGGTGGTGAGTGCCACCTGCCTCATCTCACTCAGTGCTCACTGCACACAATGGTCCTTGTTTCAGAGCTGATGAGACCCAGGCTCAGAGAGGTTGTTGCTGCCCAAGGTCACACAGCAGGGAGGTGGCCAAGCAGGGCCTGGAGAGCCCTGAGCTGTGAGTTCCCGGGGAACAGAGCCTATAACTGCCCACGTCTGGTCTGCGTCACCAAGGCCACCAAGGTCCAGGGCCTGGGAGATGAGGGAGGGTGGCCTCCACGCACCGGACTCCATGGAGGACAGATTCCTGCACTGAGCACGAGGAGCCTGGTTCTGACCTGGATTCAGCCTCTGCTTCTCTGAGAGAATAACCTGCCCTGCCCAGTGTGTTCTGAGAGATGCTAATATGTGTTTTCCAGAAGGTGATTTTATGGTCAGATCAGCTTGCGTAACTGTGTTAGGTTTTTGCTACATAATTAGCAATCTCAAAATTCAATGTGCTTAATGGCAAACGTGCATTTCTCTTGCTCACACCCTGCGAAGCTGGTGAGGCTGCTTTGCTTCGGGGTGCGGGTGGGCTCGGCTTTGCCTGTCTCCTTGATTCGGCAGCTGCCCCAGGCTCTCTGGGCCTGCTCTTCCGTGACGACCAGCAGGCGCACCAGAGGGGTGAGCAGGAACATTCCAAGACTGCTTTTCAGATATCATTTTGTCTTTTAAAAATTTTAAATTTACATATGCTAAAATCCACCTTTTTTTGGTATACAGGCCTATGAGTTTTAACACGTGCATAAATTCCTGTAACTGCTATTAGAATCAGGACACAGAACGGTTTCATCACCACCCCCCCAAGCTCCCTGTGCTGCCCCTTTATAATCACATGTCACATTCTTCCTCTGTCGCTAGGCCCTGCCAACCCCTGACCTGTTCTCCATGTCCATAGTTTGGCCTCTTCCAGAGCGTCAGACAAATGGAATCATATAGTGTGTGTAGCCTCGTGGGTCTGGCTTCTGTCACTTGGCATAATTATTTTGACACTCACCCATGTCGTGTGTATCGGTAGTCTGTTCCTCTTCATTGCTGAGTAGTATTCCACTCGACGGATGGCTCAGGATTTTAAAAAATCCACTCACTTGTTAAAGAATATTGGGGTTAATTATATTTGGGGCAATGGTAAATAATGCTGTTCTCAACATTCATATAGAGGTTTTTGTGTCAACCTATGTTTTCGTTTCTCTAGCGTAAATCCACAAGCGTAGGATCATATATGCTAAGTGCAAGTTCAACTTCATAAGAAACTGCAAAACTGCTTCCCAAAGCAACTGTATCATTTTTCATTCTGGCCAGCACTGTATGAGAGGCTTTGTTACTTTACGTCCTTGTCAGCACTCAGTATTGAGCGTTTTTAAAGTTAATAGCTATTGTGATAGGTATGTAGTGGTATTTTATTGTGGTATTAATTTACATTTCCCTAATGGCTAAGGATGTTTCATGTGCGTATTTGCCATTTGTATGCCTTCTTTGGTGAAGTGTCTGCTCCAATCTTTAACCTACTTTTTCATTGGGTTATTTGTTTTTATGTTGTTGTATTCTGAGAGTTCTTTACATATTCTGGATACAAGTTATTTGCTGGATATGTGACTTGCAATTATTTTCTTCTAGTCTGTAGCTTGTCTTTTCTTTCTCTTACCAGTGTCTTTAACAAAGCAAAAGTTTTTAATTTTGATGAAGTCCAATTTATCAACTTTTCTCTTTGATGGATCATGCATTTGATGTTATATCTAGGAACCTGCCAAATTTAAGTTCAAAAATATTTTCTTCTATGTTTTCAAGTTTATAGGCTTACATTTTACATTTAAGTCTATGATCCATTTTGAGTTAATTTTAATGTAAAGTGTGAGTTACATTTTGAGACTCATTCTTTTGCACATGATGTCTAATTGTTTCAACATCATTATTTAAAAAGACAACCCTTTATTCATTGAATTGCCTTTGCACCTTTGTCAAAAATTAATTTACTGTATTCGTGTGGATCTATTTTGGACTCTTTATTCTGTGCCATTCATCTGTATGCTTATTTTCTCACATGCTACACTGTCTTGATTATTGTAACTTTTTAGTATGTCTTCAAATCAGTAAGGGTGAGTCTTCAAGAACTTTGTTTTTATTACACATTATTTTTTGACTAATATAGCTTCTTTGTCTTTCCATATATATTTTAGAATTGGCCTGTCTATATCTGTCAAAATATTTTGTTACAATTTTGATTGTGGTTGCATTAAATGTATAGATCAATTTGGGGAGAATTAATATATCAACAGTGTTGAGTCTTCCAATCCATGAACATGGTATGTCTCTCCATTTATTTAGATCTTCTTTGATTTCTTTCATTAGTTTTTTTTTTTTTTTGAGTTTTGAGTGTATAGATCCTGTACATATTATGTTAGCTTTATACCTAAGGATTTCTAGTTTTTGGAGCTATTGTAAGTGGTATTGTTTTTAAATTTTCATTTCCAGTTTTTCATTGTAGTGCATAGAGAATTTTGTATGTTGACCTTTTATCCTTTGACTTTGCTAAAACTTCTTAGCTCTAGGAACTGCTTTTGTGGATTACCCGGGATTTTCTACATAGACAATTATGTCACTTGGAAATAGGGGCAGTTTTATTTATTCCTTTCCAATCTGTATGTCCTAATTTTTCTTTCTTTCTTTTTTTTGCATTATTTCACTGGCTGGGGCATTTAGTATAATGATGAATAAGAGTAGTGAGAGTGGACATCCTTGCCTATTCTCCTGCTTAGCAGAAATGCCCTCAGTGTTCCACTGTTAAGTATGATGTTAGCTGTAAATTTTCTGTAGATTTCCTTTATGAGGTTAGGGAAGTTCCTTCCTATTCCTAGTTTGTTAAGAAGTTTTATTTATTTATGTATTTATTTACTTATTTATTATGGGCAGATATTGAGTTTTGCCAAATGTCTTTTCTATATCTATTAATTTGTGTGTTTTTTCTTCTTTAGTCTGTTGATATAATGGATTACATTAGTTGATTCTCAAATTTCAATTTTTGCATTAGTGTCATAAAGAAAATTGGCCATGGTATTACTCTTATATATTCTTGAATTTGATTTGCTAATATATTGTTGAAAATTTTTGCATGTTCACAAGGAATATTAATCTTTAGTTTTCTTTTATTAAATGGTCTCTCTATGGTTTTGTTATCATAGTACTGACATCATAAAGTGTATTAAGAAGTGTTCTCTCTTCTTCTGTGTTCTGGAAGAGATCATATAGAACTGGTACTATGAAGTCCCTTAAATGTTGGTAGAATTTGCCAGTAAAACCATCTATGCCTGGAATTTTCCTTTTTGGAAGGTTTTTTAACTACAAGTTTAATTTCTTAATAGATATAAGGCTATTCAGTCCATTGTTTTCTTCTTGAGTGAGTTTTGGTAGTTTGTATCTTTCAAGAAATTGATCCATTTGATCTAAGTTGGCAAATTTATGTGCATAGAGTTGTTCATAGCATTTATTTGTTCTCAGTTAATGTTTGTGGGCCAATAATGACATCTCTGCTTTTAATTCTGATATTGGTAAATTGTATCTGCTCCCTTTTTTTCTTGGTCAGTCTGATTAGAGGTTTATCAACTTTATTGATTTTTTTTTCCATGAACCAAGTTTTGGTTTTGATGTTTTTCTATATATTTTTTTCTGTTTTAAATTTCATTGATCTCTGGTCTTCTCCTGATGATTTCCTTCCTTCTACTTGCTTTGGGTTTATTTTGCTGTTCGTTGTCTACTTTCTTAACATGAAAGTTCAGATTATTAGTTTGAAATCTTTCATTTTCCCCATAATATAACCATTTTACATAAACTTTCCTACAAGCACAGCTTTAGCTACATCCCACAAGTTTTAATTTTACTTTTCATTAAGTTAAAAATATATTCTAATTTACCTTTAGAATTCTTCTGTGATCTACAGATTATTAAGATGTATATTGTTAAACTTCCAAGAGTTTGGAGATTTCCATATACCCTTCTGTTATTGATTTATAGTTTAATTCCATTATGGTCAGAGAATGTACTTTATATGATTTCAATTCCTTAAAATTCATTACTTTGCTCTATGATCTAGGATATATTCTACCTTGGTGAATCTTCCATGTACATTTAAAAAGAATGTGTTTCTGCTGTTGTTGGGTAGCAGTTAGGTCAAGTTGGTTGGTAGTGGTGTTGGTCTATCTTTACTGACTTTACTTGTTCTATCAATTACAGAGAAAGGAGTGTTGAAATCTTCAACTATAACTGTGGATTTTTTTTTGTTTCTTTTTATAGTTCCATAGTAGTTTTTCCTCATGTATTTTGAAGCTCTGTTGTTAGTGCCATACATATTTAGGATTGTTATGTGTTCTTTGTAAACTGACCCTTTTGTCATTATATAATGTCTTACTTTATCTCTGGTAACTTTCCTTTTTCTAAAACTGACTTTTTCTGATATTAATATTCACTTCAGCTTTCTTTTTATTATTATTTGCAAGCATTAGTATATATTTTTACTTTTAACCTATCTATATCATCATATAAAAAGTAGATTTCTTATAGACAGTGTGTAGTTAGATCTTTAAAGAAATCCCATCTAGCAATCTCTGTCTTTTCATTGGTGTGCTTAGATCATCTGCATTTAATGTAATTATTGATATGGTTGTAATTAAGACTGCCATTTTATTATTTGTTTTTAACTTGTCTCCTCTCTTTTTGTTCCTTGATTTTCCCTTTCCTGACTTCTTTTAGGTTATTTGAATATTTTCATTATTTTGTGTTAATTTATATATTGGCCTTTTCACTATAACTCTTGTAATAGATTTTTTTTTGGTGGGTTCTCTGGGAATTGCAATATACTTACTTAACATACAATGTACATACTTAACAATATGCATACTTAATAGTCTACTTAAAATTAATATTTTGCTACTTCAAGTGAAATTCAAAAACTTTACAATCCTATTAGTTCCTTTACCTTCCCTCCTTTGGGTGGTAGTTGTCATATATTTTGCATGTACAGGTATACCTTAGAGATATTGCAGGTTCCAGATCACTGCAATAATGTGCATATCACAATAAAGTGAGTCACAGAAAATTTTTGGTTTCTCAGTGCATATGAAAGTTCTGTTTACACTATGCCACAGTCTATCAAATGTGCAATAGCATTATATCTAAAAAATCAATGTATATACCTTTATAAAAAGATACTTTATTGGCCAGGCGTGGTGGCTCACGCCTGTAATCCTAGCACTCTGGGAGGCTGAGGCGGGAGGATTGCTTGAGGTCAGGAGTTGCAGGTCACAAGGCTTGACCCACCTCTTTGGGCTGTGGTTTCAATTTAAGTTCAGTTTTCAAAGACTTTGTAGTACTATTAGGATATTTCCCGCATGTGTGTCTCCCAGGATACATTACACAGTAGTTCAGTTCTCAAAGCCTTTATTTAGTTGCTGTCTTGGGTCAGTTCCACACACGCGCAGCTTGGGGCTGGGTCCTGTCTTCACGCACAACTTCATTAAATGGCTTCTCAAGCTCCTCCTTCCCTGTGCTTCTCTCCAACACTGTCTTACTCCCAAGGGCACCTTTACTTCTTAAGGCCTTAGTTTGGAACTGTAACTGTCACCTTGACACATGTTCCTTTGGTCAAAGAAAGTCAAGTCCAAGTCCAAGATTGGTGGGTCGAGTGATCATACCCTGCCTGTTCCAGGGCTCTGCGGGGTCTCATGGCAGAGGCAGGAAGGGAGTGAAAAGTTGGGAACAAAATCCCAACTTACCATTGTAACACTGCAGACTCAGAATCAAATCACACAACACCCAGGCCTCAGATGTCTCCAGCTGGGCTGTCCCAAGTCCCCCAGCTTCTGCGCCTTACCCTCTCCTTTAATGTCTTATCAATTGGCTTGAACTCTGCCTCGTGCACTGTGTAATGTCCGGAGGACTCCCCGTGAGGTCTACACATTCCCCAGGGCTTGGGGTTGCCTGCTTCTTCTGGTTTCCTTTTCCTGCTGAATGTTATCCACCTCCTTCTTGTGTTAATGCTACTCTCTCCGCCTCCACGCACCCCTCACGCTGAGCTCAGGGTCCACGTCTGCATAATCATAGACCCTGCCTTGCTTGACCAAGCAAAAGGACATCTCTTTTGAGCTTCTACTCTTTAACATTATAAAATGCTTGTGTATGTTCCCCTGCCGCCACGTTAAGGCAACAATATTCTGAGGCAGGATCAACTACCTGGCGGGGCAAAGGGATGAACTGCAAGGAAGTAGTATGAAGATTGGTCTCACACCAATCCAATCCCTTCTTGCCCGAGCTGTGGTGTTGGGGGAGGGTCTTTTCTTCATTCCTGCTGTTCATATTGGCATATTAAGAGCATCGACAAAGTCTGTGGCAAGGAAACCAGTCTATTGTTGTTCGTCTTTTCAAAACCTACTTGGCCATGGCACATCTTTGTCAGGCAGTGTCTGCTGACACCTGAGAGCCCAGGCAGTGGGGAAAGCCACATAGGAGGGAGGGGGGTGTGAGGATTAAATAAAGGAAGCAGAGCCCTGTGTATTTACTGTGACCAGTCAGCGGAGCTTCCCCTTCCTCTCTAGAGGTGACCCTGGAAATATTGCCCAAATCAGGACACTTTGGGGAGCAAAAGGAGGCACTGTTAATGTTTACAGCAGGGTGGCTGGCAAAACTGGGCTGTACTGGGCAAAGCGGGGCAGATGGTCACCCTACCCACTTGCTTTATAGCTGACGGTGGCTGTTTTAAAATCCAGATTGCAAATGAGCTATGAGTTTTCTGTTGGCCTCAGTTTCCCCACCTGTGAAGTGAGGGCCTTTCAGTGTAGTTATTTTTTTCATTCATTCAATCATTCTGCAAGTACCCAATAAGCCTCTCCACGGCGCTGGCACTGAGTAGGCCTGGAGGAGCCACCGTGAAGGAACTATTTCCCCACCTTCAAGGGGCTTCCCGTGTAGAAGGAGACACAGGTGACAGGGTCATCAGGGACAACGGCCTCTGCTTGATCTTGACCTGTAAGCCTCAATCCATGAGCAAAGACCAACCTGGAAGGGCCTTTTGGTGGCGGGTCCTGGGGTGTCACAGAGAGAGGACCCCACAGCACCCGGAGGCCTCACCACACCCACACTGGTTCCAGCGACTTCCAGGCCGGAGTCCTGGGGAGCTGGCGGAGACCAGGCCGCTGCTTCTCCTGCCGGGAGCGCTCATCACGCTCGCCTGCTGCTC
>CAUYPO010008954.1:0-16102 GCA_963574435.1 Cheirogaleus major
TCTCCTAGTTGCTATCATAGCAGACTGCCCCTTCTAATCCAGCCTGTTCAGGGTTTTCTGGAAGGCCTCCGCCAAGCCTCTGCTGGGACAATCTAGGGAGTGTGGTATCCTTTCTGACTGGGACGGGAGTAGTTGCTTGAACACCGAAAGCTGCAGTTCAGCAGCCCAGTTAGAGAAAGAGTCTTCATCGTGGTGTGATTGTAGGAGTTCTTCACGTGTTTAGGTCTGGATCATTTAGTGGCAGGATACCCTCCCTTGCCCGGTCTCCCTAAGGGGCAGAGAACTCCCCTCTTTTTCCCGTGTATATCCCCAGTTCCTGTTTCAGTGCCTGGTTCTGAGGCATTCCGTGCAAAAGTGTTTCTTGGGGAATGTGCACGAATTTCTTCTTGGCAACAGCTAACGTTTTGCCTACTGCTGTTTTACAGGGTACAGGAAGGGTGTGCTTTGTTGCAGATGATAGAGTTGCTTATTTGGTCCTGTGACGTCATCTTTGTCTGCGTGGTATTAACAAATAACTCAGACCCAAATTGGAAATGGTAGAGTCAGGATCCCCCTGCTCCTCAGACCCCATGCGTGGGGGACAGCACGTGCTTAGCAGCCTGGAGCACGCCTGCAAACCCAGGGACCCGGAAGGCCACCACTCACCTTGTAGTTCTGCCAATTTGCCATCTGGCCTGTAAGTCAGGATTTTGAAGTTTTGGGGGAGCAATTTTGCTTTAAGCAGTGTTGGAGAATTCTTTCCAGATTTGTGATCTGGGAGTGGCAAGCTATCATTTTATCCACACAAGGCTTTGCATGATAAAAGGGTCAAGTCATTGTCATTCATTAAGTTCATTAACTGTTGAGATTCCTCTAAGGATCCATCTGGAGGCCCCGTCTCTTCGCACTCTGTACATGGTCTCCCCGGGCAGCCTCCTAATGGCCCTTCCAAGAGCACTCTCAAATTGATATTTCTGGCTGACATCTGCCGTTTGAGCTTAAGGCCCTCTAGACCCAACTTCCTCCTTGACGTGGGGTTTTCAGAACACCTTAAAACCACATGCAGTATCTGCCCTGCCACCCTGTCTTCCTGCTCCTCACCTCCAACCTGTTCTTCTAGTCCTTTCTCTCCTGATGAATGGCAGAACCTAAGTCTCTTTGCATTCGCCTCAGACATGGGGTTGCTCTCTTTTCTCCATCTACATTAATCATGAGCTAGCTCATGCTGATGTTTCTTCTCCGCGTCTCTTGATCCATTTTTCCCTCTGTACTCAACTGTCACCGCTCAATCCTAGATTGCTTAGATGACTGTAGAAGCCTCTGAACATCATTTCTTGCCCCGCCTACCTCTCCTGCCCTACATCGAGCCCACACCTACTGCTGTGTCTACTCAGAAACCCTTTCCCTCCTCCCAACCTGGTCACCTGGTTAAATTCTAGCTGGTGCAACAGAGCTCAGCTTGAATCACGTCCTTTAGGAGGCTTCTCTTGCCCCCAAATCATGTCGGAGCCTCACTATTCTCCTACCCACCTTTGCTTTGCTACTGACGATTTAGGATTACTTAAAAGGGGCAAAAATAGAAACCAAGTCCTGGCGCGGGCATTCAGGCAAAGGGAATGGTTAGAAAAGGAATTGAGGGCACACCTTGCCGCTGTTGACTTTGTCTCTTGGTCTCTTCCCATCAGATGGGAAAGGACAAGCTTGAAGAGAAATCAATTTAGGTAAAAGGGATTGCATGCATTTCAGTTTGATGGGACAACAGCACACATGTCTTGGGGAAGAGAAGAAACTTAAAAACTGAGGCAGATCCTCTAGCATCAGTGTAAGAACATGAACCCATCTGGATACCACGCAGCACTTCTAAAGGTGACCTAAGGGCTCCCGAGTCAATTAAGGTTGGATACTGCAATGGCAATTAAGCAGTGTAATACATGTGACTGTTGTGGTTGTTCTATGGGGAGGAGAGACTCTTCCCACAGGCTGGGTGCCTTCCCTGCTGCTCATCTAATTAACATAATTTCTGTCCCCAGGGCTCACTGCTGCACTTTCTCCTCCAGCGTAGGAGGAGGGTGATGCCCCTTCCATTCTTTTAGCTCATCCTAGTCAACTCCACTCTGCGAAGGCCAGAGGAGGAAGCAAAGACCCTTCTATGCACATAGAGCACAGGGCTCTTCCACTCTAAAGCATAAACATCCCAGAGAAGATACAAAGGACTGTTACAATCTGCCGCTGTCTCAAGACATTGCACCCTGTTCCTATAGTGACTTTGTCACGTGATTCTGAATGTAAGGATAAATCTACTTCCTACATAAGATGAAGTCACAAGCCAGCTACTTGTATATTGTACTCCCTGGACAAGGATTGTTGGGTTGGAAATCTGGGAAGAGGGCAGACTCAGTGGTCTTCCAGAAGAATTTTTTGTGCTGACTTTAGCACCTAAATCCCATCCACGCCCAACGTCCCACCACCCCCGTCAAATATACTGGCCCATTGTCAGGCTGTGAATGTATGAATAGTTCCCTGCTAAACTTCTCTAGTTGGAGGGTTCTTTTTTGTAACACCCTTAGTGATGATGCGCTAGGATATGTATTAGTGGTAAATCTGTACTTGTTCGTTTTCACGTGACTGTAATGTTGAGAGAGGCTGGACAAGCAGTGGTGTTGAAACACAGGATTCCAGATTCTTCGGGTCGGGAAAAGCTATCCAGGAATCTACTACCATTACTCGATGGTCTGTATAAGGGCTGGCTTGTAGAACTTCTCTATTTAATGAAACAAGCAATAGGGATGTGCAGAGATTCTTTGGAAGACGTTTATTAGAGTCCTGAAAAATGGCAGCATTTGAGCAGGCAAGATTGGAGAGGGGAGACTGGACTTAAGCGAAGCTAGGGGGAGAATTTAAGGTGAAGATTTTTCAGATACTGACACTTGTAAGATACTTCCCTCTATCCCTTAAACAAAATCCCAAACTTACATCCATTCTTCTTCCGTGAACTAAGTTATACCAGGTGTGGTCCGCTGGAACTATTTCGTGGTGAAATTACGAGAATAAGGCAGCATAAAGTAGAAAGATCAGGATGTACAGGCGTGAACATCTCAGTGAGATGTGGAGTGGAGGACCTAACAAATCAGACGGGAAAGGACAAGCTTGAAGAGAAATCAATTTAGGTAAAAGGGATTGCATACATTTGAGTTTTGATTGGAGAACAGCAACATGTCCTGGGGAAAAGAGGAAACTTCCCTAATAATTGTCCAATGGAATCAACTTGTGACAAATCGTTAGTTATAACCATAGTATTATTTCAATTTAATGGCCATACATAATGACACCTCCCAGCAGTTAATCTAACATTAACCCCCACCTTCGTTCTTGATTAGAAACTGTGGTTTAGACCGATAATGTGATGAATAGAATTTCTGACTGCTTTGGACCTATGTACAATTTGCCATACCCTTAAACTTTATTTCGTTCTCCTCCAGTCTTTTCCAGACCTTCATCTATGAGGCCAAGTCTTTATTATTTGTGACTGAATAGGATGTTGGATGTTTTTAACTGGAAAATGTTAATGGCCTTCTTTTTTCCTCTTATGAGAAGTAAATGTTATATAAATTGAATTTTAATGCTTTTATTGTCCCAAAGGAAGATAAAAACCATTAGCTAATGACAATGGTAATGTTCAAATTGTTTTTAATTTTAAAATAATATTTAGAATGTGCAATGCTATGCTATCTCACTTCGGACTTAGCAACTCTACATAAATGTATGTGAATTAGGCACCAGTGTTAAAACAGCATAAAAGTACAACCATGGCTTAATTCTATTTATATGTGTGTTGTTTGGATTCTGAGCAATATAGGTATCTGGCTAGAAACCTGCCTGCTCAATTATAACTAAATGTCAAATTCTTCCCTTACAGTTACCCGTTATTAAAAATATCCTTGTCTTAAATTTACTTTGGCAGAGGCATGAGCTTGGTGATTATCATACTGTGTTACTCTGGGGAGTTGAAGATTTATATTATGTTTCAGTTTCACTGAGATAATAGCATTGCCAAGCATACACGTATCTATATGTATACATAGATGTAGTCAAGAAAGTTCTCCTTTAACAATAGATGATTTTAATATTGTCTGAAATAAAATAAAAATAGTTTGTTTCATATCACTACGTGGAGTGTCACAGAATTCTTGTTTTTTTTTTTCTTCCTTTGCTCCTGAAATAGGAGCGTAACACAACATAATATGCTTATTAAAGAACAGCATTTCAGTTTCAGAGCTAGAATTGCCAAGTTCATTATTTCCGGGGAAAGGAACAAATACCAACCCCTTAGTTGAACCTGAAAATGAAAGAGCGTATGAGCTAATGAGATATATTTATTTAAAAATGGAATGTTCTGTCTTTGAGTCGTCATGAATGTCTTTATCTCCAATAGACATGTGATTCCCCTCTTCCAAAGAGGACCACGAGGAATTATTTTTAATTTTCATTCTGTTAATTATTTACATAGTATATGAATATCACTGTAACATGCTCACTCACTCAGCTCACTCTCTCGAACACACACACACACACACACACACACGCACACACACACTTACTACCTAGTCACACATTCGTTTTAGAGGGAAAAGAGTCATAGAAGAAGAGACAGAGATAGTTATATGCAGAATCATCATTGCAGAACCTTCTTCTCAGAACTTTTGGTCAGACTTATGGTTATTGCCCCTGAGCCTCATTACTCCTTGAAAAAAAAAATTTAATGATGATCTGGTAGGTCCTAGTGTGGTTAAAGAGATCCAGGAAGAGTGATCTTTTACTAATCCCTAGTCTAAAATTCAGCTCAACCTTTAACTCAATCTATGTGCCAGACACTAAATCTAAATGTTGAAAACAGGGCAGTTGTAAGAAAATAAGGAAGACGAAGTGAGACAAAAAGGAAAGTTACTGACATGTTAAAATGAAAGAATATACTAAGTCTTTCAATATCCACATGCTGATGTTTTTACTTGTCAGCAGTGGAGGGAGGAATACAATTGCACACTTTAATTTTCAGAGCCATATCAGGAGATGGTGACATTTCTGATTGGACAGGTCAGGTGACATCCAGGAGGGGTCTTGGTACTGGGCCATTTTGCTATTTCTTCATGCTGGAGTAGTACCACAGAGTGTCTCTGATTCCTTCAAAACATTCATTAATGAAATTGCTTTGGGTCATACCCATCACCATCATTTGACTCTTTTATTCTGTCGACCCGTTTAAGGTACATAGGACGCTGGGTTGAAAACTCGTTAGTATTCCACATTAATATTAACTTGAAGTCTCTCCCTTGTATCACTAAATCACTACAAATAAAAACTAGTACTGTGATGCATGTTGCTTGTCTATAAATATCACCTAAAACAGAGAACAAATAAAGCCATGTATGTTTAACTGGGAAGAGTTGAGAATTAATGCTAAATTAAAATATTGTCACACAGATTAGTAGAGGCAGACACACAAACAGTCAGTCTCTGATGCCTCTCTCTTTACTGTGAACACTGAATAATAATTATTTTATGAAGGTAGTGCATTGTAAATATTTATAAACAGAAATGTAAAACAGTGAGACCGCAGTGCATAAATTATTTTGAAATATTTTTAAATCCAGTTTTTATATGCTTTTTAGTAAAAATTATTCATGGTGATCAATATTTCTTTCTCACTTGCCATCTGCTCTGCTTCTTTGGCTGTGCAGTTCTAGGTGAATGATGTGCTGTGCTGAATAATGTACTCCGCAAATTTATTGACTTGGATGCAGCGTTTTTACAGAGAGTATGCAAACATGCAATCGCTAAACGTAGGTCTTCTGGTGTAGGTAATTGCCAATTCTTCCCCATCCGCAAAAACAATTAGGTGATCCTTCCAAGAAGATGCCTTTGTCTCCTCTCTTGGTGTCTTGGTGTCATTCAATAGCTTCTTTAGCAGAAGCGGGAAGAAATCCATTCGACATAGTCCTGCGGTGACTGGTCAAAAGAACTTCATCTTGTGTCTGACAGGCAGCTTTAGCATTTCTCCATTGCATCTGTTTGTAAAGAGCCCTAATTTTCGTGTCATTCCATTTGGATTGGCTTGCAGTAGCCAGTTTTGCACTATTTAATCACCCCACCTGAAAGCCTGGGATAGGGTCATTGGGCTGAAACAATGACACTTAGGTGGTTTGGCCACCCCTTTCTGAATCTGAAAGCAGATGTCTGTAGCCAGTTAATAATCTGTGACTCTTGTGCTTTCCTTTCATTATCTGGTTTGGAGGATTCGCCTTAATAGGAGGTGAATGTATTTCGCTGATTGTGGGATAGCCTTACCATTCCCCCAAGCAAACCATTTTTGACTTTATTATTATTCTTTTATTTCTGCCTATCACTGGGCTGGCTACCAATGTCCAAGGAATTTTCTTGAATCAGGTAAAAATCACAGCATCCTAGTGATGTTGCTGTATTTGCGGACAGATGAAGGTCAAAGGTTCTAAACGCTGCCTCTCCTATGAAGCCATCTCTGATTCTCTTGGTTTGATTAATTGCCCTCCTTTGTATTATTCCATAGTTAGGGATTTTTTCCTTTGTTGTTCTGTCTTTTGAGTCTGCCTTACATACGTTCCCTTTACGATCGCCTTCCCTGCTGGAGAATCTAGCCGTCGTCGTCTTTGCTTCACTCGGCAAACACAGAATATACACTTGCTAATTACTTGTTAAATTGGAGATAGTCATTTTTCTAGACTAAACACCCTCTTGTTGTATCAGTCAGGGATCATTTGGTGGTAAGAATGGAAATCCACACAAACTTTGTTTAAGCAAAGGAGGGAGTTTATTTGGAGAGTGCAGTAGTGTCTCTAAGACTCAAGGCTGGGCAGTCCATGCAGCCAGGACTTGGGGGAGAAAGGGACCACTAATGCACTGATGGGAAGGTCCTGGGAACGCCACTCCACTGCCCCACTGTCTGTCCACCTCTTGGACTGATGGCATTGCAGTGCCGTGGTCTCAGCATCTGTCAGTCTGACTTTGCCTGTAGAGCTTTCTCTTCTCTTCCGTTAAACCATGACCTACCATGAATGGTGTTCCCCCTAGTCCCCACACATCCAAGGCCTCAAAATAGTTCTGTGTCCAACTTCAAATCCCTGCAGAGAGAACATCGCGGACCGCCTTTGGGTCAAGAATCCATCATTCAGCCAAGGCCCTCGGGAAAGGGAGACATTTAAGAGAGGGTCACCTGATTTGGGGAACTACCCTGTCCTCAGGCAGACAAGTTCCCTAAGGGATGGGTATGGATGCGCAGAAAGGATTGGTGGAGATGAGCGCTTGGTGTCTGCGGTGCGGTCCTGCCACCAAAAGATGCTGGAAGATGACCATAGTTGGGTGGAAGAAAATAGTAGCCAATAGTTGTTGTTCTCAAAATTTCTCATCCATGCAAAACTTGTGTTTTCTCCTCTCAAGTATACCACCCGCACCCTAATGCTTGATCGGCGTCCCTGCGTGCCTGGGTCGTGTAGGGTCTCCCTGGTATTTTGACTTCACATCCAGTCATTCTCATTCCCGTTCATAAGTTGCACTTACGCGAGTTTGTGCTACTTTACTTGGGTCACGTGTTTCTCCCCACTGGAATGCAAAGCCCTGAAGGCCTTTCTGCCTTGTTCTCCTTGGATCCCAGCACCGGGTCCCCAGCGGGAGCCCCATAAATGTCTCTTTAACGTGCAGTGTCTGGCTGTCACGCATCTCTCGGAGGTGCGACACGGCCTCTTCTCCTCTTTCAGCGGCTGAAGCTGAACCCTTTGCTAGGCCATCTGTATCAGGGTGATAAATTCTCTGTTTGTGTAGTCAGCTGCCCTGCCGTGAACATGGCACTCTGTAATGTGCATAATATAATCATTTAGCTTTTGGGGTTGTTTTTCTGCATCATTTGATCAAGTCATAAACCTAAGTTATGAAGTCTACTCTGGAGACTGAGTCTGAGTAAAACTGATCAATGGGCTCTGTCTCAGGAACACGGAATTTAATATACTCTGCTTGACAGCCGGCTGGAGTCATTGTTTTGGCTTCCAAATGCAGATCTAATCAGCCGGATAGGACAAGGGTGTGGGACCTTTGGATGAGCAATTTGGGCAGTTTTCCCCGCCTTGTTCTTGGATCAGAGGACAAGAGCGTTTTAGGCCTGTTGCTTTTGGTAGTAAGAGATTATAGCTTCATAATGGGATTTAGGAGGTATCACTCGGACCCCTGTGTCCTGACCAGTGTCCCCTCTACTCAGGTACCTCCGCTTCTAAAATTCCTACGATTAAGGGCAGCGAGGAGCGTGCATGAAAGTTTGCACGCTGGCGACTGGGCAGTGCAGTAGCCTCCATTCTTGATTTCTGAAATAGGGATAACAATAGTATTATCTGAGCAGGGACTTGGTACAGATTCATCAAGATGATACGTGTTCACAGCACAAAGGCAAACAAGCTGTAAAGTGTTGAAAAACATTGGCACATCACCAATGACCATCATTAACCTCATCATCGTCATCTTCATCTCTCCAGGAGACCCTTCAAGACCCGCTCGGACATTGCCAGGGTGGAGAAAGGGTGGTGTTAATCCCCACAAACATCCTGGCAGGATAAGCTTCCATACACATGGGTGTATGTATTATACATTGCTTTGAATTTAGCTTTCCTTATTGTTGTTGATAGCTTTAGGGTGGAGTGTTGGGGACGGGTGTGTGTGCAGTTTTCCCTCCGTAGCGGGGCTTGCTTTGTGGTTGTAGTACATGCGGACACCCCAAAATTCTGGGTTGACCAAATAAAGGAAGAGTAAACCATTCCACTTCATTTTTCTGCTTAGGTCAGATTGGTTTCTGTTTTCTCAGGGTAAATGTGGCTCGATGCTCTGTTTAGTCCCCCAAATAAGAAAATGTAGGCACAATTGTTCATCAAGGATTTGGATGCTCTTATTTTGAAGTCTTATTCTATTTGATCTGCACACCATTTTAAAAAACAGATGGGGAAAATCCCATCTTGCTTGAAAAAAATCTTACGTATTTTTCCTGGGTCTTCATTTCTCATTTTCATCATTTGATTCAAGCGGAGTAGAAACTGCTTTCGGTAGACCAGTTGTTCTCAAAGTGGGGTTCCTCGGCCAGCAGCATCTGCCAGGGACTTGTAAGAAACATAGATTTCCACGCCCCACCCCAAGGCTTTTTTTTATTTGTTGTGTTTTGAAACAGTCTCGCTTTGTTGCCTGGGCCAGAGTACAGTGGCATCATCATAGCTCACTGCAACCTCAAACTCCTGGGCTCAAGCGATCCTCCTGCCTCAGCCTCCTCCTGAATAGCTGGGACTACAGGTATCCACCACCGTGCCCACCTATTTTTTTCTATTTTTTGTAGAATGTTTTGTAGAATTTTTCTATCTTATTTTGTCAGTGTCGCTCTTACTCAGGCTGGTCTTGAACTCCTGACCTCAAGCAGTCTTGGCCTCCCAAAGTGCTAGGATTACAGGGATCAGCCACCATGCCCAGCCGTCCACAGGCTTTTAAATGAGAAACTCCTGGGGGTGGGGGGAATGGATTTGGATTTGGACGGTCTTATCCTCAAGTCTTATTCTATTTAATCTGCACACCATTTTAAAAAACAGACTGGCAAAATCCCATCTTGCTTGAAAAATCTTATGTTTTTTTTTTTTCTGGGTCTTCATTTCTCTTTTTCATGAATTGATTCAAGCTGAGTGGAAACTGATCTCTGTAGACCAGTCGTTCTCAAAGCGGGGTTGCAACTTTTACCAGGGCTCCCCGGGTGATGCTCACGTGTTTCAGGTAGAGTTTGGGATTATGTTTTCTACAGTCTCTGCTTTTCTCTGCTGCCTGACACCCAGCTCCCTTTCTGCGTTCCGTCACCTCTCGGGTGCCTATAGGCATTGTTGTCTAGAGACTGTTCAGGATTTTAGGTTTGGGTTTGTAAGTGTGTTGATTTCTGTTCTGCCTCAATAGATCTGACACCTTAAGCTCGCTTAAGTCCCTTAAGCTCCTCTAAGCCTAAGAAATACACGGTGAGAGGGATGTGTCTCCAAGAGTGTGTTTAACATCGTGGAAGTCTGCTGACAGTTGTGTTGACTCTCAAGACAAGATCGGGGTAATAGACTGTCTAAAAGGAACGTGTTAATTCTCTTCCTGAAGGGACGAGGAGACCAACTTTTCCTAAATACACTAGAAAACCATGGGGTTTAGAATCCAGTGCGCCTGCCTCATTGCGAAATCTCATCTTTGTAAGCCACGGCGCTGCGGTTGCGTGGCTTAAGTGAACATGTTGAACCTCTCTGAGCACAACTTTCCTCATCTGTGAAATGGGTTTAATATAGCCTATATCAAAGTGAAATGGGGACAGTGAATGGCGTGCAGCATATAGAAAGCTTCTCCTTAGCTTTAAGGTTCATTTTTTTTTTTTGTACCCACGATCAAATTCATCAAGTTTTTCTGAAGAACAAACACACAATTTAGGAAGTATAGTCAAAAGTGGAGAACTTGTTTATTGATGAATCGACGAGCCATATATTTAGTCATACATTAATTATATATGTATGTATATAGGATGAATCATTTTCAGTAAGCATTTTTTGAATGCTCAATATGACAGACACTGTTCTAGAAGCCAGGCCGGCACAGAGAGCTCTGTAGACAAGATCCGTGCTTCTGTGGTGTTCCTTTCTGTTTTGGAGAGAGGCACTAAACAAGCATATGGAACAAGTGGATGTAACTCCAAATATTCTTCCAGACAGAATTCTGCACAGTACCTTAGCAGCTGCTCATTTAATGTAGCTACAGGCCACACTGCTAGGTGGAAAACAAACTTTATTACTGTAAATAGAATTTCAGGTATCACATGGAATTAAGGGGGGAAGGCATTAAATTAACCACAGCGGTTAATGTGTTACCTTTTCAAGAATGTCGAACTAAGTTGATGGGACAAGAGTGTACAATTGTATTCTATAATCGCTGAAGTGGTTTGGATACTTTCCCAAAGATATGGGCAGGATATGGCTTCATAACATAAACCGTGACTTTAGAAAGGATCCAATTAATCCGTAATCTTCACCGAAGTGGGAAGTGGTGAACGAGGTGGGAAATGCCATGAGATCCGTTCCTGCAACCTGGATGGCTCCCTCCCTGGCGTCCACTCCTGGGCAGCATCGTCACGTGCCTTTGTTTACTGTGGGGTTGTGAGTTAATGACCTAAGACCATTGCCACCGCCTGAGCACATTGAAAATCCTGTGTCAGACGTTGTTGAATCCCAGATCGCTGAACTGCCCTTCCCTGGAAGTTCTGCCTTTCTCCGGGCGCCTATAAAACCAATAATTCTCCATCCATGTGAATCTCCTCTTGTCTTTATTGCCTCTGCCACTTTCTCCACTCCGTGTTATGGTTCCTTTGTCTGTCCTTGTTGTGTCATGTCCTTACACGTGTGGCTCAGCCTGAGCTTCAGGCTTTGTTCTCTCTGCTTTTCTAAAGCCTTTTTTGATGAGTCGCCGGGTAGTTCTAGCCCACGCCATTGTCATTTGCTCACACGTCGTCTCATTGACCTGGAATGTTAGACGGAAAGGCAGGCTGGATTGGTCTCTCTGAATCGTTCAGCCGTATTTTTAAAGAAATTCAATCAAAATGAAATAACTGTGTAGTTAGTAAAGGAGCCAGGATAGCTACCATATTAAATTAAGACCTTTAAAATGGACCGATATTAATGAGCAGAGGATGTGTGAGTTAAATGAATTCTTCTAAAGTGCTTGCAAAAATAGTTTTAGGTCTGCTCATTCAGGCATTCTTCTACAGGTATTTATCATGGTCCTACTATGTATTCAGCTTTGGGCAATATTAATGCTCAGAGTAATAATAGCGAGTACTTAATATTGTAGTATGCTCGCTGTTTGCAAGGCTCCATTTAAAGCCCTTTGCTTTGCGTAGTGTTACCCCTTAGGTGCTGTGATTATTCTCATTTTACAGAAAAGGAAACTGAGGTGCAGAGAGCTCAGTAACTTGCCCAGGGCCACTTATAAACCAAGTGGCAAAGGTGTGGAATTCAGTGATCTGCTTCTAGAACTTGTAGTCTTTATCGCTGTGTTACGTATGAGTTCTGTCTTTGTTTTTTTTTATATATATCCCCATTGTTAAGTGATGCATGACTGTATTCTTTCTGCCAAGATTGTTCTTGCACTGCTGTCTTGTCCACTATGTGGAAATAACCTGTCCAAGAGTTGGAGAAAGGTAGGATCCCTGGTGTCATTACCTAGATCCCAAAATGCCTAAAACCAGGATACCCCTAGATTTTTCAGGCACATGAGCTAATAAATTCCCTTTTTGCTTCTGCTGTTTGATTTGTGTCTCTGTCACTTGCAATCAAGAGTGCTAATACAATCTTACAGTTTTCAAAGAGTCTTCTCATGCATTATTTTACACAGTCTGGTGGTTTGGGGGGCAAGGATATGTTTGTCTTGCTCATGACTAAATTTCTGGAACTAAGCACAGTGCTGGACATATAATAGTTACTAAAAATATTTGTCAAATGAAGTGGGCTGCATATGTGTTATTACTTATGCCTGTTTTATAGATCAGAATACTGAGATCAGAGAGCTAGTTAGGTGGTAGAGTTGGATTCATGTGGACTAAGTGAAGAGGCTGGCTCGTTGTTTGCAAGGCGCCATTTAAAGCCCTTTGCTTTGCGTGGTGCTACCCCTTAGGTACTGTGATTATTCCCATTTAACAGAAAAGGAAACTGAAGTGCAGAGAGCTCAGTAACTTGCCCAGGACCACTTATATACCTAGTGGCAAAGGTGTGGAATTCACTGATCTGGTTCCAGAACTTGTAGTCTTTATCACTGTGTTACCTATGAGTTCTTTCTTCACTGAACTTGTCACCTAGTCGAACTCGATCCGTGCAGTGTTATTTTTGGGACTCTCAAAGCACACCTTTCTTCTGCAGCAGAAAGCAAGTCTTTAGTCTAGCTCCATCTGCGTTACCACAGGCTCCCAATTAATGGAGCTCAAAGGAAGGAGATTCAAACATAGTCACCGTGCCTCTACACGTGACACGTGACTTGCGTGTCAACAAGGTCTTCCCTGTTGACCGACACTTACATGTGATATTTGGTTATCGAGTTTAACTTGGGAAGCACCTTGCGTGCTTAACTACCTGCCGGTGAATATTTTGATGCCATTAGGATGTGTCGGAGCCAGTGGAGCGTTGCAAGTTAATTACTTGTGTGCACAGCGGGCAACGCTGCAGGCAGGTAGATGGCAATACGGAGGCGAGACGTTACTTGAGGTACCCGAGACGGGGCTGTTCATGAGTCATCCCGATGAGTGGGGGACGGGGAATGTCAAGAAGGCCGAGTACGGCTGTGTTCCGATGGAGCGTTGGTTCTGACGCAATGCTGATGGATCGTGAACCCAACTGTTGTTGTAATCTGGGGTGTGCTGACGTGAGGTTGTCTTCTGCCGGCACCAGTGACTTATGTAACAGGGATTCATTATTTATAATGCGCCATCAATACCATAGGAAGGACGTGTTTTAAGATGACGAGACCCGCTGACTTAGCTCCCATTCATTCGTCGCTCACTTTATTCATTCAAGAAGGATTTACGGGGTGCCTGTTAGGTCCCAACACTGGCTACACTCTGTGGGAGTGATGGGGAGCAAGACGGACAGGTGGCTCTAGAATTTCGATGTAACATTCAGCCACTGTAGCGTAGGTCGAAGTTGGAACTACCAGGATTTGTCTCGAAGCAACTTTGACACGGCAAGCGTTTTGCTTTCACTTATCTGGTATGTTTCTTAAGGCCACTTTGGGAAGGTCCACGGCCAAAGTTTTTCTCCTCGCTATTTCTTGGGGCTGCCGTGAAACTTGCAGTTGGGCTGGTGGGAGGTGGCAGTTGTCACAAACAACATTCTTTCGTGTGGATCAGTAAAACTGAGATCCGGAGTCCCAAAGGGAAGCCACGTGGTTTTCTGAAGCTTAGGACAAAGTAAACTGATCGGGATTGGGGGCTGGAGGAAGACTTCTTTGACAGAGTGACACTTCTGCTCCAGTTTGGACATGTCAGGAGACCACACACAGGGCCTGTCCCCAGCATCACAGTGCTGACCTGCCCCCTGCTCCTGGTAGGGAGATGGGTCTGTCCGTGGCGGCTTCTGACTGTTGGTGGCTTGATTCCTTGCATTGAACTGTGAAGGCATTTTAACAAACTAGGCAGAATAGACTGTTAAAAACCTCTATTAGAAACATTTTATTATTATTCATTTTATCAGCAAGACCTTCAATTCATCTCAGCTTTCTCAGCTCCCTAATCTCAATTCTACTTGTCAAAAGTAGTAAGAAATATTAACCCACCCTAGGAATGGTCTCACACCTCATTTCAAATGTTAGTAATGCATCAAAACCCTAAGACTTATATTAGCTGCATTTTAGATGTCTAAATTCATTCCCTTACAGGGAAGGAAAGGTATATAGTTAAAAGCAAAAAAGGGCTAATGACATCATAATTTGTAATCATGACCTTCTGATGAGAAATGAGTGACACTTTTCTGGATTTAGTGTGTGTAACTGCCACTAAACAATGACTGTAAATTTGGCTGATTTGAATAAATGCTTTCATTGTTGGTTAAGGTGGCTGTGTCTGTCGTGACTATTTTGGTAGGTGAAAATTTCTGGGTAGTGAAATTTCTGGGTCAGAGTGAATAGATGTTTTCAAGGATGTGTATATACAAACAAAATATGTGTTTTTCTGAATACCTGTGTATTTTTATGTATACAAATGAGTTTTAGATTTTCTCTAGTGAACATGCAAAACAAATATTTTAAATAATAATAAAAATGGTGTATGACTATCTTTAGATATAAGATCTTAGTCTTCCATGGGGAAATAGAGGTGGGGAAGGGACATATTAAAATATATCAAGCATGCCTGCTTGGAAATTGAGTCAGAGTGAGGAGAAGTTCATCACGATGACATTTTATTCTTCAATGAACTAATTGCTTCCGACATTAAGCTAAATGGTTATCTCATTTTGATCATAAACAAGTACTATATTTGGCCAATACAATAATCTGAACTGTTAAGTATAAAGACTTTCATCAAATATTTGTGGTGTGGTGGTTTCTACAATGGGTATATAATTTCATGTTCTGCTTTTTCTTCTTTTCATAGTCTTTGCAGTTGTTTAATGGACTTTGACTCTATATTTTAGAGCTATGTTATATTCCATCGAGTCAGCCTACTCTCTCATTTGTTGGGACAGGCAGTTGGTTCGGCCCTTTTTGACGTTATAAATAAGGATATGAAGCCCATCTGGGCATAACTCTGCTCCTTTCCCGAGTTGGGTTTTCTTAGATTCTTAGATTTTTATATGTAGACTCACTGGGTTTAAGTGTAAAAATTGTTAAAAGTTTAATAACATAATTGTGAGAATTGTCCCCAAAATATTTGTGGTAAGTTTTAGTCCCTCTAGTATTATCTGATGGTACTTCTGCCGTTGTACCCTGGTCACTTGTAATTCCTGATAGATCTGTTTGATACAGATTTGAAAATCTATAAAATCAAGGTGCTACCTTTTTTGAATTGACTTTGGGCTATTCATTAAGCCTTCTCAACTTTACTTTCCTCATGTGTTGAATGAGAGGTAGGGAGGGAATGGTGAATGAGGAGGATCAGGGTGATAATTCCAGGGATTGATGATATTTCAGGGGATTATACAAAGAAAATACATGTGAATACAGGTGGTCAACTTGAAAGAACATTTGTAGGGTAATTATTCTCATAGCTCACTTTCCTTTACATCCCTGAATTCTTTGAGACATGGGGTCTGTATTCTGCACGTTTTACTGAAAAGATGACGGCATGGATGATTAAGAGCACAAACTTGAGTCTCAGATTCACCAGAATTTGTATTCCCACTCCACGTGATTTAACTCCTTCATGCGTCAGTTCACACATCTGTATAATGGGAGCACAATACTATATTTGACACAAGATAGGATGAAGATTAAAAGGAAACAATACGGGCCTTCTGCCTGGCTCAATGAATGGTTCACTAATGGTAGGTAGCAACAGCCACAGCGAAGTGGCAGTAAG